>JAQGAE010005066.1:0-11770 GCA_034696685.1 Julus scandinavius | reverse complement strand
CGGCAAAACGCTTGCACAACACACTGCAAAACGCGTGCACAACACACGGAAAAACGCGTGCACAACACACGGAAAAACGCGTTCTCCTCTCATAGACCTACTTCCTACTCTTCTTCCAGACCCTAATATATACTGATTTAATTGGTCATCTACAAAGTTGGCAACATTGTGGCCTTAGTCCACAACCAATTCCTCGCTGAGAATCTCCCCCTACACTAATACCCCCATAGAATCCTAAACCCAGGTGAGACGAGCTGGAACTTGTAGTGCCTTACAACACTTCTCCCCTAGGTAAAAAATCCCATATATGTTATATTACACAGCATGGATTTAAATCTTTCTTGGTATACCCATGAATTATGCCCTTTCCATGAATTGTATATTAACAATAAAAATATAGCTATTATAAATTACAGCTTTGGCCAAAAGTCTGGAGCACCCCCTAAAACTAGTCCTTTGTTGCATATTATCTACAAAAATTTGATTCTAATTGTCTTAGCTGGTTGCCCCTAGCACAATGTACTGAAAAAAATAACATAATGAAAGATTTCCATAATAATTATGGAGATTGCAAAAAAATGAAACTTTGCTCTGGAGTAAAGATTAGAATTCGGCAATTCCTTGCTTTAATTAACTGATGTAATTACTTTTTGGCATTGCATTATTGAATGTTAACATGCCACGGTCAAACAAGAGAGGCTTAAGTAAATTGTAGAGAGAAAAAATTGTTACTTTAAGTAAAGAAGGCATCAGCCAAGTGAAAATAGCAGGAGCAGTGAAATGTTCACATAAGGTTGTTCAAACAGCATTAAAACGGTTTGCTATGTCAGGATCTCATGATGACAAACCAAGATCAGTCCGCACGCGGCACACTTCAGCCCGTGGGGACAGAATGTTAGCTCGACAATCTCTGTCAAACAGGCGACTCACATCTTCGGAACTGGCTAGTCAGCGCAACTTGCATGCAAATCATGCCATTTTTGCACGGACTGTAAGAAGACTACTTCTGGAAGCTGGTCGGAGAAGATGCAAAGCGCATAAAAAGCCCTTCCTCTCTGAGAAGAATAGGAAGGCAAGGCTTCAGTGGTACAGAAAACACCAAACTTGGACAGCTGACGATTGGGCAAGTCCTTTGGTCGGATGAAACTAACATCCAGGTACTATTCTCCTGTTCCCCTAATGCCAAAGTTTCTTTCATTAAATTGTGTCCTGTTAGGATGAGGTATACCGGGGCGCGAGGGACTCATGGCAACACGCGACTTTGGATCCAAATAAAAGGGTTTATTAACATAAAAAAGGCAAAATATACAATAAGCAAACCAATATATGCGGGTGGCGACTTGCCAGCCCCGATACAATAAAATGAGCTTGCGTCACTGTGCACTGCCACCCAGTGTCCGACCCGGTTCACTGGTTGACCCCAACTGCCCTCTCTGCCTCCTCGAGCCTCCCAGCAAACCTTGTATGAAATCCTGGTTAGCTCGGGAATACAGAGAGGGTTACAACCCTTGACCCCAATGGCATTTCTGGCCCATTCCAAGCCATTATGGCCACAACTGACCCTGACCTTCACAGTCCAATTTGGTAAAAGAATAGATTTGATGAGGATAACGAGAAGCTTAATTTTAATCTTATTTCAATAGCTTTTCGGTACTCCTGCAGCCATTTATGTGAGACACCGTCCCAGAGAAGAGTACTGTCCTGAATGTATTGTCTCTACTGTAAAATATGGAGGCGGTAGCATGATGATATGGGGATGTAAGGCTACAACAGGTGCTGCAGAACTGTTTGTGTGCGAGGGCAGGATGAACTCGATGACATACACCAACATGTTAGTTTCTGTTTTAGAGCCGTCGATTATGAAATTATTTGGGCATAATGCTCTAGGAACAGTTTGGTTTCAGCAGGATAATGCTCGTTGCCATGTTTCTGCTGCTTCGAGATCATGGTTTCTGCAGCATGAAATTAAACTGTTAGAGTGGCCGCACAGTCCTCTGACCTTAATCTCATCGAACAGTTGTGGCCAGTTTTGAAGAAAAACAGTTCTCAATATAATCAACATCGAAAGCAGTGCTGTTGGCACACGTTAAAGAGGTATGGGCAAATTATCAGCTACCACTTGCAATCATTTGATCGCAAGTATGCCACGAAGGGTAGCTGCAGTGATAACAGCCAAAGGAGGAGTGACGAAATACTAAATTTGCAATATAATGACATTGAAATAAATATCTAAGCATTTGCAAGCCAGGGTACTGTTTATTTCTCGACATATACATGACTTTCCAGGGTGCTCCAGACTTTTGACCAAGGCTGTATATCCATTCTGTCAAATATAGGATAATGATACAAAATGTAAAATGTGTTAAATGTATGTACCCGATAGACATACAGTGTTTTTCGATGTATGATATTCTATAAAAATAGGAAAGGTTATTTAATGACACTATAAATCTCAGCTCATCTGATCGTTTACACAATAAAATTAACATGTTTATAAAAAAATTAAAGCAAAAAATTACAGCAAAGGTACCGGTTGCAGGGCGGTGGCTAGTATGCTGGTGTCGCGGAAAATTACCCATAAGGCTGGGAGGTTATTATTGATGTTAGATAACAGAAAGGGTATTAGTTCTGCCGATGTAATGAGGGGTAGGGGAGATAAGTGCGCTTTATTTGCAATTATTATAGGGGTATCACAGGTATAAAGGAGGTGAAACCAGTCATGAGTTCTGTTTGCACATAGGGGGCAGGGATGTTGTGGGGTGATATTTATAAAACCTTTTTTGGCACAGGCGCTTTATGTGTTTATATGGAGGTGCAGTGCAAATTTCTTTAGGAAAAATAGGATGTTTAAGTTCAGGTATGGTTGTAGTTGGTGTGGAGTTGAGTTGTTTATAGGGACAGGCGAATGCATGTATCTTATTGGCTATTGAGCCGCACTGTAGGTAATGTGATGACCCTGGAGGTCATGGGCATGATTGTGGAGTTGTGTCCTTGGGCGGGGTTAACCAGTGTGTGGAATGTGCGGTATGCAGTATGTGACCCTCTCTGCTGCCCCGTGCTGACCAGCATTCCATACAAGGTTTGCTGGAAAGCTCCGGTCGATAGAGAGGGCAGTGCGGGATTGAGAGCTGACCAGGTCGGTCAGCTCTTGAGTAGTGCGCACGAGCTTGGGCTCGTTTTGTTTTGTATATTGATGGGGCTGCAAAGTAGCAGCCCGCGTGATGCCTCAGTTTAAATTTTATGTTTTCACCAGCGGTTTTGGAAATAAAGGCCGAGTTTTGTGAACTGTGCGTCCGGCTCTGGTTTGTCGACTCTGGACGTGAACTTATGGCTTTTTACAGTAATAATTGGGGATATAATGGAGGAGAACAGGATTAGATGGGAGGAAATATGGTTTAGTTTTTTGTGTATAAATAGTTTAGTTAAAAGATATGCCTGTCTATTAAATTTGGTTTTCAATGCAATTAGGTGTGCCTTTGGGAAACCTGTGCAATGGAATCTCACGCCGAGGTACATCCATGAATCCACCACCTCGAGTGGGATCCCAGCCCAACAGAATGCTCTGTCTGGTGGTTGTCGACGCCTCCAACTGAATATGATTATTACTGATTTGGAAGTGTTTAGTTTAAGGGTGTTGAGCTGCATATATTTATGCAGTGTGGTGAGAGCTTCTTGCAGGGCCTGCCGAGTGGGAGCCAGGAGCAGGACGTCATCAGCATAAAGGAAGCAATAGACATTCTCTAAAAATAGTTATATAGCCATACTGTATAAGGTTTTTATGCCATGTATGAAAGAAAACATGAACTTATAATATTTCTCGAATACTCTGAATATTTCTCGAATACAATATGTTTATACCCATTTTAGGGTATAAACATATTTACATGTCCAATTTCTAAAATGTTCATAAATGCATTTCCCATAACCCTATATATCTATATGTACAATGAATGTTTTTTTAAACTGGGAAAATATACCATATAATCACGTATGGAAATACGTAAATGTTTGTATGCATAGACAGAATAGATCAAGAAGAACTATGCCATTTGTGCCTGTTGATGGGTCACAAAATTGCAAATGGCCCTAAAAAATTAAATTATTAAACTTCAAAAATATTTTTTGGTAATTGGGGACTGCTCTTTTAGCAGATAAGGATATAAAGAATTACACATACAATCTATGTAAGAGCATAAAAAACTTTTAATTTAAACAAACTTGTACAAGATTATTTATTGGCCTAGAATAAATTATGCAAATCAGTGCATTAAAAATGGAAATATGTGTGCATAATCCTGTGTAAAGCATGGTGCCTTGTTTTGATTGTACACCCATACAAAAAATGACTCAGAATTCTGCAGAATTCAGCATCCTAAATTTCTGCAGAAAAGTATGCTTCAGAATTATGGTGTCTAATTCTGCAGGAGTCATTTCGGCAGAATTCTGCAGAATGTATATTTAAAAAAAAACAATTAACAGAGGGAAGCAAACCCGGAAACTTGCAAATACCAGTCTAATACTTTTACCCACTCGGCCACCTTCTTGGAAATGAAGCATTAGAAAAGGGAGTTAAGGTTAGCTAATACTGGGACTTCATTACCATTAAGATTATAAATGGTCATATTTATTAAATATTATGTGATGTAAATGTGATTAGAAGGGTTTATTAGTTTAGAGTGGTTTATTAGATTAGAGGGGTTGTTTAATTTAAAGGGGTTTATCTGATTAGAGGGGTTATTTAGTTTAGAGGGGTTTATTAGATGGAAGGGATTTATTATATTAGAGGGGTTTATTAGTTTAGAGGGGTTTGTTAATTTAGAGGGGTTTATCAGATTAGACGGGTTGATTAGTTTATAGGGGTAAATTAGATTAGTGGTTAATTAGTTTAAAGGGGTTTATTAGTTCAAAGGTTTTATTAGTTTAAAACGGGTTTATTAGAATATAGGTGTTTATTAGTTTGGAGGGGTTTATTAGATTAAAGGGTATTTTTAGTTTAGAGGGGTTAATTAGTTTAGAGGGGTTATTAGTTTAGAGGGATTTATTAGTTTGGAGTATTTCTGCAAGTTTAAAGCATCTTTTAAATTCCGCAGAAATTTGGTTGAAAGCTGTGCAGACTATTTTCTGGGAATAAAAATTGCCAGAATTGTATCAAATTTCTGCAGAACAGTTTCTGCAGGAAACGCACTGGGATATATTTCTGGTCATTTTCTGCACATCATTTTTGTACGGGCATACACTGTTAACGATTTCATTTTTCAAAAACTACAAGCTTTAGATGGTTGTCACATTTGCAACGTTTAAGCTTCGTGCTTATTAATTAAGGAAATGCTGTTTTAAAATTACTTTTCGTTTTCATGTTCAATAGACCCAACCTTAGCGTTTCAGTGCCATAGTTTTGTTTATAGACAGTATCTTAAGATGGGTCTCCACCAAGACGTACATTGTACTTATATACACGTTTTTACAAACATATGCAAAAACGTTTGCTCTCTGGGTTTGTTTCAGCCGTCATTTTGTAAATATATGTAAATATATATTATACATAGTATATTATAACCCGGAGGGCAAACTTTCTTCTTCAAAACATTCTTGGTGTGAAATTTACCCAATATTTCATGGGGCATTGGATAAGAGTCAGTCAGCGAACATGCTATAAAATCATATAGCTCTTGCTAAATTGTATATATTACCTGTAATTCATATATTTTTATATAAGTCAGTACTAACAGTACTACATGTTATTTTCAGATTTACATATTTACAGATATCGTATCTAGGGGCATCCAAAAAATTAAATAAATAGACATTTTCAGACTTGAAATATGACACACATTGCTGTAAAGGAACTATAGGAGTCCCAATTCGCCAACACTATGCCTGACCATTTTCTGCAAGGTTAGGTTCGGTTAGACTATATTGTTCAGTAAATTTTTGGAAATATATTTAACTATATTTCACAATATTTTTCCAAACAGTCTGAACATTAATTCCTATTCGAAAAATTCATATCTTAATTAAGCATTTTAAGGATTTTTCATGAAAAGTAAAAAACACCTTAATTAAACCTTGTCGTTTCAACACTTCTGATACATAATTATAGTATACTCTACAGAAAAACAACCCTTTTAAAACTATGGCTAATACCTATTTTATACCAAAAATTCACCTGAGTAATTTGAAAAAAATAACACTTTAAAATATCTTAATATTTTAGCAATTGAGCCCAATTAACTCCCCGACAATCTACTTTGCCGACACAATGCCCGACCCAGTTGACTATGTTCTTCAATTCAATTTAACTCAGTACCCTATTGTCAGCAAATAAATGCTATATGGTAGGGGGAAGGGGGGGGAGTCGTACACAATTTCAGGAAAATGATCCTACTTTAGCAGTGACTTAGTCATCATTGTTAGATTGAATTTGAACTAAATCATGAGAATCGCCAGGTATAAGATATTCCATCGTCTAATCGCATGCAAAAAAGGACCAATTGTAAGCATCCGTCTTGGCACGAAGCTCCGTCAAAGGACTGGAGTGACTATGTCTACTCCTAGAGTGGTTGTTAGGCGTTAATATATGGGAAACAAGATGGGAATTAAGAGAGATTAAAACGTTTGAATGACCCCATAGATAACTTTTCGCGTCTGGATTTCAATGTGTCCCAATTAAGGGAGTGAAACATTTCTAGCTGTCACACTCGCGGTATGCCGATAACTGCCCTTAACAAATCTGGCTGCCCTATGCTGGACCATCTCTATATCCTGAATATGAACCATCCTGTGAGGGTTCCAAACAGGAACACAATACTCCAACATAGGGCGAACCAGAGTTGCATAGCCAGTTTCCTTTACATTTTCCGCACATTCTCGAAATTCTGTTAGGTTAGGTTTTAATAACAGTATAATGCATTATAATGAATTATCATGAATCATAATATAATTGCCATCATGTAGTTTTGTAAAAACATAATTAGTTACAAATAATGTTGGCCAAATTAGATTCAGAAAAATTGGAAGTACAGACGAAGTGGTTTCGGCGTTGTGGACAGGGTTAACCCTGTCCACAACGCCCATTGGTATCCGAGGCCCTAGCCCCTAGAAGTATCGTATTACAATCGTAGGTTCCCTTTAACATTTGGAGCATCGACATAAGTATATTCATCATCCCCTCTTGGTCTAGATAGGCAACATGGAAATATACTAAATGGTTTTGTACATATTGCCCAACATGCATGCATGCATGGTTACCCCTGAACAACATTAACTTCTTTTTATATAATTCATGAATGATTTAAAGTCTGGGTTTCAAATTTTCTACAATCTATAGATCTGTTTATAGAAAGTTCACTTGGTGGAATTGCAATGATGGAAAATGTATAATTATAACGAACCTAGTCTGGACAGCTTTTTTAGGAAGCTAAACAATCATCATTCTAATTAAAGCGGCGTTTTATTGATTTCTCTACATGGGGGCACTGATCCAGACATCTTTCAACATCACATACATTCTCCACCAGTTACTTTGCATAAATTTCAAATGACAATTATATAGGATTTGGGCTACAAAAAAGTAGCAGAGTGAAATTACATACTCTTTGGAAGAGCATGCAGTGAGATGAAAATGCAGGAAGGAACCAAACAATATCAATCTGGATCTCAAGTTGGAATCACATTTGTTTCGTCTACAAAGATTTACAGATAATAATGTAACTTCTTTAGAAAATTTTCCAAAACTCATTTAAGTGACGTCATGAAAATTTTCATTTATGCATTCTGAAACTCATTTCAGTGATGTCCAACATCACATCTTTGGGTTATTTTAGTGAGTTTCGGTAACAACGTTTGGTCACTAACCGATATTGGATAAGTACAAATGGTAATTAATAGTTATTAAAGCCAAATGTACTGTGTCCAGCCACTTAAAATATTAAAAAGTTTAGTAGTTAGTTACACACGTGTCACTCAACTGAAATACTAGCATTGTTTGAATCTGAGATTGACGATTTTTGTCTCTGTGTGTACGAAACAGTTTGGCAAAATCTACAATAGAGGGCAGATTACAACAAGCAAGTAAAATGTTGGCGGGAAGTTGGAAAATCGATAACCACACAATTACATCACATTGATTTATGAAGGAAAGTGTGCACTGTGCCGCCATTGCCTGAAGTAGTTTTTGCGGTAAATATTGCGATGTGCTATTAAATTACCTGTTATCTGATAACAAATTTAAGACGCTATAATCATCCAAATTACAAAGTCGTTTCACACCAGATATACTAGGCTTAGATTCCTTGAAAGTACAAATACAGAGGGTAGAAAAAAACAATGCGAACGGGTGGGAAATATATAAAACCATTAATGACCTTTTTCCATTTTTTTGCAGATTAAATGCAGAACCCCTGTACATCCCCCCTAAAAAAAATGTGTTAACATATATGGCCTTGATTTGCATGTAATACATGTGAAGTGAGCAGCATATTAGGTTAAACAAATTGGAGACATGGAGAAATAAAATAAATGGGCAGAATGAATACTCCCATATGGTCATAATTCTGACATATTATATAATCACCTTCCCAGGTGGAAAAAAAAAATATATATAGGGTGATACAATTAATGCTTTGCCATATATAATGTCAATATATGATGGTCTATACAGCATGACTATGCATAATCTTGACCATGTTTTAAAGGTCATTCAAACATGAAGTACCTGAAGGATGCAAAATAGACATATGGTTTGATTTTGAAAGTTGTAGAGGAGCAGGTATCAGTCTAAAAATGCTTTATTTAGTATTTAAATTTCCTTATGTGAACTTATTTCAAGTTTAATGTGATGGACAATGAGGCACTACTGTACAGCTTCGAATCATTGCAGTGCAGCCAAGTGACCCTATTTCAAGGATGAGAACATGCCCAAAGGTAGGTGTGTTTCTATTGATAACGTGTTCATGTATATCTAGAAATAAACCACATATGCAATACATGATTTGCTTTGCACCTATAGGACCCAAAGGCCCTTGAAATGGTAGCATGGCTTCACTGCAATGCTTCGAAGCTATACAGGAATCCATTAACTTCTATCACAACAAACTTGAAATAAATTCACAGAAGGATATTGTAATACTAAAGAAAGCATTTTTACACTAATACAGTCCTCCTCTACAACTTTCAAATCAAACCATATGTCTATTTTGCATCCTTCAAGTACTTCCTGTTTGAATGACCTTGAAAACATGATCATAGGAAAAACTGCTTTGCACCTTTAAATTGCGCACCCCATGGTTCCTTGATGTTCCCTTTATCACAATTTTTAATTTTGCCCCGAGTAAAAAAATTCAAGGGGGAGGGGGGGACATACTTTTTAGTCAGCTGTATATGTCTGAAAACAATTTCAATAGGTAAGATTTTTGAAATGTTCGTATATGGCATTTCCCACATATACAGATATTCCAACTGAGAAATCGTAAAGCTCCTGTTTTAGTTTGACATGAACCAACACGAAAACAAAAAACACATTTTGCAATATTAAATTCAGCCCAATAGGCACGCACCAGTGGCATAAATTGCAAAACAAAATCCATCAATTTTAAAGACCAAACCAATGTCAAATACTATTTCCGAGAGTCGAATGGGAAGATTGCCAATTTTATAGCCGATTTAAACATTAAGTACCCAGCCAAAACAATATAGAACAAGAGGCTTTCTACATCAAATGGCAATGTTACTTTATTTCACTTTCTTGAAAATAAATGGTGAAGACTAGAAAAAAGATGACAAGGTCGATGTCATATTATTCCTGTTGTCACAAGTTCTTATAATAGCATCAATAAGGTTGTACCGTGCATACATCTAGCAAGGATTTAGATTAATTAAGTGTGGTTCTGACTGCCAATTTCACATCTTGAGGTTGATTAATCGGGTTTGATAAATGGTGGTGAATATGCATTCATCTTCTATCCGCATGTTAATCCAACGAGGCTTGTAATAATGACGCGAGACTATTTTTTCAAATTGCAAGCGCGAACATCATTAACCCAATATTGTGAAAACCCTCATTAATCATTGGCGGTAAAGCGATTTGTCCATATTGGATTTTCAATTATTGTGCAGGGTGTCACCATAAACGTGCGCCAAAGGAATTTCCAAGTCAACCTGGGTGGAAAAATTCTAGACAATACCTATAATTTACCATGAATGATCATATATACGAATACATATAGCTACGTCTGAGAATTTCCCTATTTCTCCATATACCGGGTGATCCATAATTTCAGGGCAGGCTGTTTTTTTTAAAATTGCATTTAGACAACTATAAATACATTGCATGTGTTGGGAAGGTAGTAATTGACCTGCTAATGCATTTTTGTACATTAACTATAGGTCCTTGAAAGTCATTGTAATTTTAACTTTTGTATTATTAACGTTTAATTACGTCCCTTTTATGTGCATCAAACATAAAAAATCTGAACATAAACAACAAAGTCATCACGAACAAAAGTTATGTGCGACCCCTGCTTCAAGTATCTATTCCTAACGTGTCCTAATTCAAAACTTCTTTAAGGTTTGTGCCCATAAAACGCCATTTAATTTCTCACATTGAAACCACTACCATAATGGTAAAGTTAGAATTTAAATGACCTTCAAGGACCTAATCACATATTTCATCCTTTCACAGCATTATATATATTTACATTTCATATCCAATTTTTTCAGCTGGGAAGGCAGCATCGATTTTTCCACAATGTAACAAATGTGTCTAATTTTTGTTAAGCCATTTATGTGTGTGTGTGATTGCGTTCGCTATGCAATATTTCCACACTGGCTGTAAAATCGCAATTGTTTGTTTTTGACCTCTGTGCAATAAATATACCCGTTAGAAAAATTCGTGAGCATGCTTTATAATCCAATTGAAAGGAATTGGGTTATTTATTCCAAAATGGGAAGAGATGATAGCCATATTCATCACCTTAAAATGTTAAGCTGACCACGTCAAAAAAACACGTCGAGGAAGAGAAATGGCTGGAATTTCGTTATTAACTACAGGACAAACTGACTTTCAGTGATTTAAGCAAAAAACGCACATTTTTCCCTCCCACAAAGCTAATGCAAGAAGAGCTAGGACTTGCTGAAAAATGATTTTCACCATAGTTTTCTTTATCTCAACATTTCTTGGAGCAAAGACGATGTCAAGCCCCAATGCATGATGTTTTCGCTTTTCGCCTAAATCCAATAAACTTCCAAAGATTAGCCGTAATTCAGCAAGTGAGGTGCCATCGATCGAAATATGAAATGTGAAGCAGGTTTTTTTTTTCTAAAAATACATGTCTTGTGTTGCGGAGATAGGGCATATTTAATTAAATCTGCCATAGAACGTTCTTAAAAAGAAAATGTTATAATTAATGTGAGTTTTCATGAAACTGTCAGGAACTTTAGATGAATGCAGAAATTCAACAATTTCAAGTAATATATGCACACTTTCTAGGTGATATATCAGAAATATCTTACTCATATTATTCCCGGGTGGAAAAATTACATATAGAACATACATTGATTTAATTACACTATATATTAGAAATAGAAAATTAGACTTAAGACCATTGAAGATATTTAAATATACATATGTGACATACATAAAAATGTATCACATGTGCGAATATACACACATGTATGACAATGTAATAATAAAACCTTTGTGACGATCCCCCGGGGCTAAGTCCGCATATGGCGGGACTGGGCTCGTTAGGTATGGAATGTGAACCTTGCCTGG
>JAQGAE010005065.1:0-11770 GCA_034696685.1 Julus scandinavius | reverse complement strand
TCACGGTCTGTGGGACCCGCACGTCAACATTTATCCAAATATAACAAGTTTCTGCATCGCGTTTAGGCAAATGGAATCCGAACAAGCCGCGACAGGTCCTCGCGAGCTTCGACTAGCATCCGTCACACCCAAAACCGTTCTGACATATCTCCAAGATTTCATCCCAGATACTGGTTTAAAATTCCTTCAGATTCTTGGCTACATATCTCAGTTTAATTTACGCTGTTAACTCTTATCAATAACTCCGCTCTGATGCACAAACATCAACACGAAGATGCATCATGTAGCGAGTGGGACCTCTCAATGCCGTAAATCTGCAGTTATAAATTTCAGCGTTGCAATTTTATTTACGTGCCCTTAAAAGAGGTGAGTGACAGGCCTCGCTTGTTTGCTCAAATTGTACAGCAGTACACGAGGCCCTTATTTTCCTCGGATGTGCCGCTTCTCCCCCTCCTCGTACTCTGCGTACGCCGCAAGTTAAATCTTATGAAAAGTATTGGAATATATTGAAGAAAAATATTTTTCCCTCTTTCAGTCTTGTTTATGACTCGCCCTCATCTCCTCTAATGTAGCTAGAGGCACAGCACCGGGAATCATTCGCATCATAAATCCGATGGAAAGTTGTTCGCGTACATTCCGTATCTCACGCATGTGTGACCGTTATTTTTTTTCTCGAATCCGATATGGTTTTTAGACGCTTGGGAGGATCTTGCGGAGTGAACCCCTTTTTTGCTAGGCAGTGATGTGACCCTTGTTGATGAACAAATCTTTTGTCTTTTATCTTTTTAGATATGGTCTCTTTTGTTGCTTGAGAACTAAGGACTAATTCTCATCCGAACCTGCATATCATTCCCTAAAATTAACTGATCTTCAAACCTACATGCCCTTTGACTAATGGTCTCATCTGCTCCTCTACAATTTCATTTCTTTTTTAAAGATTTTTAATGGAAACCGCAAACTTTCACCGCAACATTTTTAACTCACCGCAAACACGTGGTTGTAACTGAAAGTTTTTCATACCACTAACTGGGTTTTTTATACCATATCAGATACAAATTGTGTGACCACAGACGTCTTAAACCTCACCAGAAACAGATTTGGCCTATTGGTTACAAGTTTTTCTAACGCAAAAAAGTTTTTGTAACTGCAAGAATCATTTTCGGACAGTTTTCTGACCGCAAAATAGTTGTTCTGACCCCGAATTATTTATTTCCTTCTACAAACATGTTTCAATGACCACAGTCAAATTTTTGTAACCGCAACCAGTTTTTCTAACCGCAAACAAGTATCTGAAAGCGCAAACAAGTTTTTCAAATCGCAAACCAGGTTCTCAAATTGCAACAAGTTTTTCAAACCGCAAGCCAGTTTCTCAAACCGCAAACAACTTTATCAAGCCGTAAACAAATTTCTGACCACAAATAGGTTTAGTTTGTCCAGAAGCCAGTCTTCTTACATCAGGCTCAAATTGTTTTACAGGAAACCAGTTCGCCATATCGTAAACAAAGAGTTTTTCCTTGGCAAACATGGCACCTCACCGGAAACATGTTCATCCTCACCACAAACTTTTCTTGTTTTTTCTTTGCATGGCAGCACCGAATGTTTGCAATTTGTGTCCACCATCAGTCATCATTTAATCACTTTCACGGTTTGATGAACACTGAAATAAATTGCGTAACAAGGGATGTTTTTATGTTTTTTTGTTGGCGCTTCACCAAATAGATGATTTTCAGAAACACTCATCGCTCCTGATGACTTTTTACGATGGATTTGGGAATGTAGGCGATGAAAGTACATTGTGACAGCATTTACAACAAATGGTTCATTTTGTGACATTTTGACATCTAACAAACTTTAATTGGATTGCTGATATATATATTGCAAATAAGATAAGATCTCAGCTAAAATGTTTAGGAAAATTTGGTAGATTATATGTTTGTGCAAACATTTTTGAAATGTTTCTAGAACACCTTTTTCTAGAACACTAGCGCGTGATCTTGAGTTTGGAACAAAAGAGGTTTTCGACCCCAATTTTCCAACAATTTCGTCTTTTTTCACCGGAATTTTTGCCAATTTTTGTGCCTTAAACGCGTACGAAGGATGAAACGTCTCTTCCGTTACATTTCGCCTGCATTTTGCTCATAGTTTCTCCTAGTTTCCTCGCAGTTAATCGACTCTGACATCCATTAGCAATTCTCAGCCCAAATCGCTAATCAAACCGAAAAGTCGTAAATAACGTCGTAACAAATGCTCCTCTCTGACGCCATTTAATTGATCCGGTTGAACGTTTTTCATGCGAATAGTCCTCCTTTAATTGAAAATGAATTCTGCCTGCAAACATTCGAGGCTTTAGTTGTCTGTTTATTATAAAACAAAACATTTCCTCCTCTGGCTTCTACCCACATGTACAGTTTCTTCTCTTTTATCTTCATGCTTATTTCCTGTTACATGTTTTTTCAATTTCATTATAACTTTTTCGATGATAGTTGTTATCAATTTGTTGTCCAAACTATAAAGAAAAATATGATATCAAATATGAGAGCTCAAGGAAATTTATTCATATAAAAATGTTTGTTATTTAGGGAAAAAATATCATAGTATATGATTTCAGATTTGCAGATTTATACTTTGATTTGCAAATATTTTCCACATTACTCATCAATTTCTAAGTAAAACTTTCATGTTTTCCATCTTTCTATCGATTTATAAAAATTATGAATTTTACATTTTTTAGGTTTTATATTTAATTGAGTTTGAAAATAATCCACAAATCTCTAATCGGGGTATGATATTTTTTCACTAAATCACAACTATTTTTATATGAACGAATTTCATATATTTTCAATTTTTCTATCAATTTATTTAAATATTGAATTTTAGGTTTTGTATTTCGCATTTAATTGAGTTCAAAATAATTGATTTCTTTTACATTCCAAAGCGTGACAACCTTGGAACGTCGCATGGCTTTATTCCACACCGCACTTCGAAACAGAGATGGCCGCCTCTGCATTTTTCGGATTATTACCCAGATTTTTTCATGTAAAACACGTTAGAAATGCCATAGATTTTCGATTTTAGTCACTGAATGTTCAATATTTTCACGTTGTTACTTTACATGTACTTGGACGATAAATTCAACACCAGGTTTGTCCATATTTTCGACTGTTAGAAGCCACAAAAGGAGAAAACCGTAAGTCCCGGTCTTCACTAAAAATCAAATATTTCTATATTTAGTTTTATGTGTTGGATACAAATCCAATTTCCGCAATTTCCGACCTATAAACAGGCTTTTGATGTTGCCACAGAAGATTTCATTAGACTAATGTTTCGACGATGACGACTGTTAAAGTAGACGATCACTTTCAATTTATCATGGCTCTCGATTCTGATTCAAAGCCACCTCACAAGTGGATTTGTGCCATTGTTATGAAAGACAAAAGATGTGGATGCTTTTGGAAGTTAAGGTCAGTCTTGCGTTTTCTTGTTTTAGGTACTGTGGGTTAAAAAAGGGGTTTAAACAGATGTTGTACTTCTATGTATAGTTATTTAGTAGCACGCCTGGTGCTTTTGTACCATGTATAAATAACAATTCTATCATGGCTAGTGCTTTTGTAAAATACTCAAGCACAATCTAGTACTTTTGTACCATATTCAGGCACAATCTGGTACTTTTGCACCATACTCAGGCACAATCTGGTACTTTTGCACCATACTTGGGCACAACCTGGTACTTTTGTACCATGTTTTTCTATCATGGCTAGTACTTTTGTGCGATACGCAAGCACAGTCTAGTACTTTTGTATCATACTCAGGCACAATCTGGTACTTTTGTGCAATGCTTATACAACGTTTAGTTCTTTAGTACCATGTTAAAGTATAATGTACTAATTTAGTACTTTGTTAATGTAAAATCTTGTACTTTTGTACTATGCTTGTACACTATCATACAATGCCTGGTACTGCGACTACCACGCTCTCCTTACAAAGAAATAGAGCATTCAGGGGTATCAAGGCCAACCTTACATTAAGGACCTTTTAACTGAGCCTTGCATGTGGTCTTTCAGACTATTTCATTGGCAACATTTTTTTTGCTTAGCCCTTCCACCACACCCACCTTCCAGATACGAGGGGAAAGAAGGAATTTTTAGTGACCTCAAGGCCAACCTTACCTCCTATGTTAAGGATCTTTACTGAGATAGTTTAACTTGTATATTTAGCATTTCCACTAATGTGTGAGTGGAAAGGTAAAGAAGGGGCATTTAGTCATCTCAAGGTCAACCTTCCATCAACCATTTAGGACGAAAGGTCCTTTAGGGGTCTCAAGGTCAACCTTACCTCGTTGAAGACGACATGTATTTGTTGTGGACGGTCGGCGGGTAAAATGTCAACCTGTTCTGCGTTGAGGTTAAATGCTGCGGTTGTGGCTGACAGGGGCTAGGATACACTTGCACTGCGTTAACGGACGTATTGCGGCTGAGGATTGGGTAGTTGGAATGCTGACCAAAGGGCTGCACACGTTGGGTGCGTTTGGTGATGGCCACACAGGACGTTGGACCATCGTCGTCATCCGAAGATTTTGAAGGGCACTTGTGTTCCGCTTCAATATGAACGGGAGCTGGCGAGGTTGTTGCGTACGATGAGATGACCACGCAACTGTCCACCATGGCGGACGAATGGCCATTGAAAGGGCCCAATGCTATCGACTGGTGGCGCAGCGGATATGGTCATCACAACAGGTCTGATCCATGATATCACAGTTTTCTGGAATGTGGAAAAATGAAAGATTAGTTCGTTTTTTTTTGTTGCAAAGTCATTACTTAGATGGAAGAATTTTTGGATTTACGTTACAAGATTGTCATAATGTGTTTCAAGTCTAGGACCTTTGTTATCAAATCTTTAAACGTAGGGCCTTTATTGTAGGATCATCAAACCTAGAACCTTTATCGCCGGATCCTGAAACCACAGAACATGGTCATCAGATTTCTTTGTACAATGTCCATAGTAATATTTGAGTAATGACCCTTTGCTAACAGTTACAATTACTGTCACAAATTGGAACCTTTGTTGGAGCTAGCTAAGTTATTCATTATTAACAAATGTTCATTGTACCAAGTCTGGACATATATGGACATAATAGATGGTCATATGGTCAGCTATGGCTTGTCATCACTCTTGGATTTGAATAAAGGGGATTCATTTATCCTTACTTTATTGATGTGATATGGCCCCACACGAAGTCATTTTGGGATTGAAAAATTTTCCTGCCATCATTCAAGGATTGATCATGTATGGGCAGCGTTAAATTATTGTTCCCCTTTGCAATATAAAAATGAACCATTGCCTCAAAATGTTGTTTCTCACTTCATAAATCTAATCATAAATTTCCCACAATGGTAATAAATGGTTAGGACCGCGGCGTATGTTACAGTAGCAGACGGTCCCTTGTCGTATTCATAACTCAACCACTAACAGCACAGTAACACGTTTGTGGTCACTCAAGGCTTTGAAAAGCCGCAAATCCAGTGAGAAACAACCCTTCAGCATGTTCTCCATGACCACTTTTCAATGTAAGTGCCCTTAAGTGTTGCCGTTGCAAACGACCCCTGGCGAGCAGTTGAGCTATCCAACGATGGTTGGATCAGAGAGGCCATAACTCCAAACGGAACATCGTCATGGGACTTCCCTCTAACAGCAATTCTTTTTGAATATTGATTCTCTGGATTAAAGTTATTGTCTCTGTTGATCACTGGGCAAACACGGGATGCCGGAAATTGCATTCCGTTTTCATGGATTCAGCAATTTATGGCAGACGTATTGCGGTCCCAGCGACTGGTTCTGCTTTAAGTCTCAATGTTATGCTAGAATCCCTATTGTTTTTGGTTAGGGCCACATGAGCGTGTTTTCACTCATGGAGAAAGAGTGAAAATGTATTTAAAACTATGGTTACACCAGCGACTTGTCACGCAGAAAGTAGAGTGAAAAAACATTTAAACTTAGGACCATCGCGAGCATGTGCCCTTAAAGATGCACCTTACTATCGTCTACACAACAGAAAATGTATAGTCGTAGAGGCAGTACAGGACTCTGCCCGTCTTGCCTATATTTTTGGTTATTTATTTATTTATTTGTAAAACTCGATCGTCTAACAGGTAATACACTATCGATCTTATGAGCAAAACATCATGCACTCAAAGAGTAAGTTTACATAATACCAATCACTATTAAAATCAGTTCACCAAGATCAACGTCACTATGACAGACTCGATACTACGAGGCAAGGGCAGTCATGCCAATGTTAGTCAGGTAATGGGGAGTCAATTATATAGCTCTTTATACTTAATCTCCAATGTCTACACCCTCCTATACACGAATTATTGTTTAGTAATTTATTTTGAGTATGTGTTTTTGTTTATTTTTTTTTGTGTGTCACAACAGATAATGTTTCTTCTGGTTAACATACATCTTGTCCTTCTGTATGTCTATTTAGGGCATTATGCCTATTAACCCCAACCACCAACAACAACAACAACAACTTCATCTTCCATATGCCTTTTCAACTAAGCCTTTTTTCAACAAACCCCTATACCTCTTCCTCTTCCCCTCTTGGAGGGTAGCTCCAAACTACCCTCGAGGAAACATCTTGCTACCCTTGAGGGTAACTTGCAAGTACCCACGAGGATTGACAACTACTTCTACTTACCTCCCCTTTCCCGCTTTGTTGACTTTTGTATTTTTTCCCACTGAGATGCCTCATTAGATTAAATTTGGATATCAAATGGATTTAATGGAATCTGATGCTCCCAGCGGGATGTTTTCATCCATGCTGATGTGCGGAGTTGGTTGCGTTGGCTCGCAATTAAACCTGGTACCTAAGCAACTTCTGATGAATTTTATCTGCAGTGTTACGCCTACATTTATTTGAACTAAGTATCCAATTTAGTTTACTCTAAAAATTGGTTAATTTGGCATTTCGTGCCATCCTTATGGCATGTCATTTTCGACTAGGTATCTAGTTAGCGAAATTAATTTTCCCATATATGGTTTTAAATTTCAGAAAAATCTTAACTAGGTTTTCAATAGAGGTTTGGTCGCCATTTTGAATTGGGGAGCGGAATGCCCTTAACTCCCTCATTGTTAGTTGTATTTAACCAAGATTCTTTCTAAGACGTATGGCACTTTATTACAAAGCAACTAATGAATTTAAACATCTAGTCTATCTCAAGTAGTTTCCAAGTTACAGGTAATTAATCTCATTGCCTATGATTTCAGCCATTTTGAATTGGGGAAACTGAAGAACCTATAACTCCCAAATGGTTAGTCATATATAACTAAGATTTTTATAAGATGTAGGGCGTATAAGAATGAAGTAACAGCTCTCTTAAGCCTCTTGCATATCTCAAGTAGTTTCAGAGTTATGAATGATCAACGATGCCGGATGACCGCCATGTTGAATTGGGAAACTTGAGGCCCTTTAACTCCTAAATGGTTAGTCACCTATAACCAAGAGTTTTTGTAGTAGGGTACATAAACACGAAGCAAATACTCCCTTACACCACTAGCCCATCTGAAATAAGTTTCAGAGGTATGACTCGTAATTACAGCCATTTTGAATTGGGAAACTAATAGACCAATAACTACAACAATGTTTGTCGAATTTAACCACAATTTTGTACATGACGTATGCTACATAAGCACGAAGCAGTTCTTCACTTACCCATTGTCTAGCATAAGTAGTTTTCGATTCACGAGCTATTAAGTGGCTCAACAGACGCCATTTTGAATTGGAAAACAAATACACCAATAACTACAACAATGTTAGTCTTATTTAACCGCAATTTTGTACTAGACGTAGGCTACATAAGCACGAAAGAACTCTTCACTTACACCATTGCCTAACATAAGTAGTTTTCGATTCACGAGCCATTAAGTGGCTGAACAGCCGCCATTTTCAATTGGGACATTTCGTGAAAATCGATAAAAGTCGCTGATTGAATTAATGTCGCACGTATCAGCCGATCAAAGGGCCTTTGTGAATAGGCAGCGGGGTCAGCTGACCCACTTAGCCCATTGAAAAAGACCGTTCCTTTTGTGGAATTCCCTCTGACGTCATCCGTGCTTTCGGTAAACACTTGACCCGTGCCATTTTGAAGGAAAAGCCTTTTTGGGAAAGTGGATCACGTGCGGCAGATGTTCCAAAGGGCGGAAAAATGCATAAAGTAGATAAAACATAAATTACGATATTCATGAACGCCACATCAAATATTCATAAAGCATCAAAAATGCCATTACATTATATGCGAACATTGAATGGCGGCCATCTTGATAGTTACGTTTTGCATCAAAATGGTATTTATTCAACTCAAGCATGATGCTATGTTCAAAACCACTGAATTTGTTTATTTAGAAGGAAACGTGTGGGAGTTATAGGGCTTTTCACACCCCAATTCAAAATGGCGGTCATCTGGCATCTTTGATGACTCGTAACTCTGAAACTACTTCAAATTGGATAGTGGTGTAAGTGAGTATTTCTTTCATGCTGCTATGCCCTAAGTCTTACAAAAAATCATGGTTTTATATGACTAACCAATCGGGAGTTATAGGGCTTTTCGTTCCCAATTCAAAATGGCGGTCATCTGGCATCTTTGATGACTTGTAACTCTGAAACTACTACAGACTGTATAGTGGTGTACGTGAATATTTCTTTCGTGCTTGTATGCTCTAGGTCTTAAAAAAATCTTGGTTATATATGACTAACCATTTGGTAGTTATAGGGTTTTTAGTTTCCCAATTCAAGATGGCGGTCATCATTAAAGTTAATCGACCATTAAGTGTGAAAGAAGAGGTTTTTATTCGGTGGTTTATAACTCCAATTAATAGTTTGGACGCGGAATTTTTTAATTTCACCTCACCTTAAAGGTCGATTAAACTCGATTATCCGTCATAACGGAACATTAAACTTAATCGGCCATTAATTTTGAAGATAATTAGTTTGTGATGGTTAATATTCGGTCATTAGTTACTCTGATTGGGGGTTCGAGTCGTACAGATGTTAACTGTAATCCACCTTAATCCCCGATTAAATGTAATTGTCTATCTTAACTGCTCGTTCAAGTTAATCGGTCATTAATTTTAACAACAATAGTTAGGTGAGATTTTAATCGATTTTTACTAACACCCGATTAGTTATAGTTAAACTGTAGTAGATTACAGATCTATTTAATCGTCCATCTTAACAGCCGATTAAACTTAATCGGCCATTAATTTTGAAGATAAATAAGTTTGCCATTGTTAGTATTCGCTCATTGGTTACTCTTATTGGTGGTTCGAGTCGTACAGTTGTACCCCGATTAAACTTAATCGTCCATCTGAACGGCTCGTTAAACTTAATCGGTCATTAATCTTGAAGACAATACAGTTAGGGGAGAATTGATTCGATTGTTAGTACCACCTGATTAGCTGTTATAGTTAAACAGTAGTCGATAACTGCTCTCCTTAATCCCCGATTAAACTTAATCGTCCAACTTAATGGCTCGTTAAACTTAATTGGCAATTAATTTTGAAGACAATCGAGTTAGTGGAGATCCGTATTCGCTGTTAATTCGTTCATTAACAACTCCGTTTAGCTAATAGTTTGGATGACGGATGCTAACCGTCGATTAACTTTAATCGGATATTAGCAATTTGTATAAAGAGTAGATTAAAAAAAGTTGCTTACCGGAGCTGTCGTTTTTCCTCCGCCGTTATTCCTCTTCGATCCCTCGGCAGCTGGGATCGCGTTTCTTCGGGCGCCACCGTCGCCATGCGAACGCAACGGACGAATGACAGAAGAGGAGGAAAAAGAGGAAAACAGAACGAGGAGGAGGAAGGGCGCATGCGCATCAGGAACGGCCGTCGTCATGGAGACGAAGGAGGCTGAGGACCGAGAAACGACGGGAGAGGCGTCTTGCGGAGGAAAAAGGAAGAAGAGGAGTAGGTGGAGGAGGAAGAGGATGAGAAAAATGAATGAAGAGGAATTTGAAAAGTGGAGGGGAAAAAAAGAAAAAGGAATAGGAGGGAAAAGGAAAAGCATGAAGAAGATAAATAAAAAGAAGAAGAAGAGGAGGAGGAGGAGGAAGACACATATAGGGAAAAGTTGTGAGGATAAGAGAGAAAGAGGAAGAAGGAATAACTAAGGAGGAGGAGTTTGGAAAGACGAGGGAAAAAGGGAAAAGGAAGACACATTAAGGAAAAAGTTGATAAGAGATGAGTAAAACGGATGAGGAGGAGGAGGATGAGGAAAATGGATGAGAAGTAATTTGGAAAGAGGAGGGAAAAGGAAAAGCATGAAGAAGATAAATGAAATGAAGAGGAGGAGGAAGACACATAGGAAAAAGTTGAGAATATAAGAGATGAGGAGGAAGAAGGAATAACTAAGGAGGAGGAGTTTTGGAAAAAGGGAAAAATGAGGAAAAGGAAGACGCATATAGGGAAAAGTTGAGGAGACGAGTAAAACGGATGAGGAGAAGGGGGAAAAGGATGAGGAGGAGTTTCCTTATTTATCTTATATTCTTTATTTATTGAAATTCACAGCATTTTACCGATTGTCCCTCTCTGTTCTCGTGACGTCACATTTTCGAACGACACGCACATGCAAATAGAAAAACGTTCTTAAAAAGCACGCGAGGCGATGACGTCATTGAGATCCAATATGGCGGCCTCCACGAGCGCCAGATATGCATTCTTTTTCAAGCGGAAATGTTAGGATATCTCGACGCCGGTTCGTTGTATCGAATGCTTTTTTAAAGATGTTTAAAAGGCCGGTTTGAGAGTTAAACCGGCGCCACTTTTATAAAAAAAATATAATATACGATTGTGTGTTTATCACATCCTCCTTAAAAATGTATTTTTTAAATCTTTCTTATATTTTTATTTTATTTTGTATTCTTTGGCGTTAAATCATTTTAGCGACGTTGGAATCTTTTTTGGATTCCCAAATCCTCTTTTTTTTGGTGCTAAAATTAAATATAAAAATGGGGTCTCTGTAAAAGGGAAAATTATCTGCGAACGCAGACGTTAATCTCTAAAAGCCAGACCTTAATTAGATTTAGCCGCGCTTTTGAAGAAGACAAGGATGAAAATTAAGCAAGAAAAACAAGGATGGAGGTTAAGTAAATAAGCCCACAGGACCTAAAATCGATTGTCTACGTGTGGCACCACCATCGCTTCTTTTAGCGCCCTTTGGTGAAGATGACACTTGTATCCGGTGCCCCTGGGATCCTGTAGCAAAACGAGAAAAAACATGGCTTCACTTTTCGTCTTGAATTCCCGTTGACTCGTATTGAACATCCATGCTTTAAAAGTGAAGCCTGTTATTTTTAAATTTTTTTGTAAAAATTTTACTGCTGCGTTGCGTAGCAGTCTTTTCTACTTTCCCTTGACTTTTTGATGTACTGTTCGTTAAGTTATTTAGGTTTTTGTTGAACTTCCCAGTCTCTGCTTAGTCCTTGCTGCTCACCTGTAACTAAAAAAAAGGAGATCAAACAACCGCATATCGGAAGACAGGAAATTGGAAATATACTTAACTTTTTTCCGGTCAAGCTGTCCGTGGGGCCTTGTGGGTCCTTGTATGCCCCTGGACCGCGACAATCCAGTCTCTGCTTGGTCCTTGCTGCCCGTCTGTAACTAGAAAAAAGAGATCAATAACCGCATATCGAAAGACAGGGAATTGGAAACATACTTAACTTCTGTTCACTGGCGGTTGCACCTCATCATGACAGGCCGTGGCATATATTTA
>JAQGAE010005064.1:0-11771 GCA_034696685.1 Julus scandinavius | reverse complement strand
CTGATAAAAAACATTGACGAGATTACTGACATTAAGCATTTTTTAAACGGTTGTCCGATAAATCTGATATCTGTCATCTTTTTGTCTTAATTCAATCCTAACCTATCGACGATACCCTATTACAACATCAGTCAATAATTGCTGTGCAAACATAGGATTCGAATTACACGAAAAATCTGTTCTGATGCTGGGTACAGGTTGTCCTAAAAGCCTTTTGTTTTTGTTTTTTTTAATTTTTTTTTTTACTTTTAATCTAAAGATGGTAACATCAAAATAACGTTTTCTATATTATTTATTTGCTTATATTCGAAATATGCAGAGCTTCTTGAAATATTTTTACAATGTCTCTAAATGAATTATTAATGAATAATATAAATAATAAATATAATCTACGACCAAGTGTATTTATATCTCTCTTGAAAATTAATACTCTATTCTTAATAAATATTATTCTAACTGGGATTTACTGAATAGCATTTTCATTAAAATAAAATAAAAATAGTTTGACCAGTAACTTGTAAACGTACTTTGAAATTGCTTTACGCTGTATGCAAAGAAAATTAAACCCAACATGTTTTGAGCTACTTTATTTTTAATGCATTTTATTTTTATTCTGTGAAAATGTTTACTCTCCACATGAGCTATTTTCGAATCTTGCTCTTCAATATTGCACCATTTCTACGTTTTTCTGAAAATGCGAGAACTAAATTTAGTTACAACAAATTTCACTTTGAACTTTGCTGTTCCAGTTTTACACAGTGAAAATCGTGCAACTACCTTAACTTTGTTTGCGAATTTTTTACTGGAGGTGCTGAAGCTGATTGCTTGATTGTTTAGTGCAACTTTGACTGTTTTCTACCAAATTAGGATTAGCAAATGGAATTACGCTCGCTAAAGTAATTTAAAAAGCGCCTTCTGTTTTTAGCTGCCTTGATTTAGGCAATTACTCTTTTTCTTCGCTTCAACGATTTTTAGAAAACAGCAACTTAGCAAATTTTTTTTTTTGCCTCTGACCACCTTCGAAATACTTTGCATTGGTTTGGCTTCTGGAGGTCATCTTAACGATGGCTTATCTATAGCTTTTCAAGACTCTGAAAAGCCATCTATGGTTCTCTTGCAACACCAATGCCAAACTGCTAAGGTTAACTTTGTTTGAGCCGTAATTCCTACACTCTACGCCTAATGGGTATTGGCAATCTCAAGGCGAACACTACGATGGTTCCTCTGGAATTTACCACCGACTATTTTTTTTTTCTCTAGAAAAGCTTAATGTAGCCATATCAAGCGAATTGCAATGTTTTCCGTTGCCATGACCACCATTGCTAGAAAATCTAAAAGATGAGTGCACATCAAATAAAGGTTGGAATTAAATCAAGAAAACTCATGAATTTCATTATATTCCCTTTTGGAATATTCTCATAAATATAGCCACGATGTGCCTGCCCATTATCGATACATCGTATATAGAAATGAAGATGAAGTGTTGAATGAATTTTTATTCCTATAGGCAATATATTTACTTGAAGCGTTACATATACAAATTATATGTGAACGTTTGAAAACATTTACCAAAAGTATCTTCGAGGGTATTGCTGCAAGAGACCAATCTGGATTAATTTAACCGTGGTTGAAATACGATTAACATCGTGTATGAGATGCTGAAATGCTATAGAAACCCAGTGATGGTCTATTACCCAAAACAAGTTTAATTACTCGTGTTTTTCTAATCGATAAGCGGTTAGTCAGCCGGTGATGAAGCAAATGTTGTTTAAAGAGGTCATTAAGTTAGTTCAATCAGTGGGACAAATTAACGAGCGGAAAAGTAGAATTGCTATACCACCATATATACCATATACGTGATTAAAATAGCTTTTCTGTAGGTCATTGGAATTTTCTTTATGTCATGGTCAATATTGGACCAAATGCAATAAATGACGTTTCACGTTCAACGTAAGTGGCCTTTAGAGGGAAATTTATGCAAAGCATTCAAATTGAAAATTAAAACTCGAACTTGGAATTTATACGATATTTGAACAGCACCCTACTTGAAGCTTAATAATTGAAATGTGAAAGCATGATGATCAAAGTCGTATATGTTGAATTTACCGAATTATTTTTCAAAAATGAAAGCTTTATGAAAATGAATAATTCGAGTATTTTCGTCTAGACAATTGAATGCTTAGCGAGTATTCCAATAACTTAATATGCCATTATAGAAATGGAGAGAGTCGCCTTTCAATTCGTTCACATTTTATAGGCCTAGTGACAGTCTTTAAAATGCACATAAATGAAAAGGCTTTTCCAATGATCCCCTTTTCATTATTAATGTTCTTTTGAATTGGGCGACAGAAATATGCTTGCCATTTATCCGTTGGAAAACGCGCATCGATTCGCGTAGATTTGTATTCAAATCCCCACAAATTTCCTTAAAAAAATTGCAAATGTTCGTGTGTGTGTCTGCATTTATTAGAGCTCAAAATAACATATATATCTCTATGGTGTAAATGCAAGCCGGAGATGTGTTTTTATTATCCTGTTTGCATGATCTTTGTTGTTGAACCTCACTTATGATAACTGATATTCAAAATTGTTTATGTATATATGAATGTATTTGGAAAAACATGAAATTACAGAATACTAAACTTTTGTCACAAAAGTGGTTTGTAAAATTAATTGAAAGAATGTGTCACAAGTAACATGCGCATGTATCAGTTTTCTTCTTTATGAACTGCAAACACATTTCTGTCCTAATATTGTGTTGGGCCAAATTTTTGATTTTAGTGGGAATTTTATACCAAACATTCTCCAATATTATTCCGAATCTCCCATTTTGAATTTCTTTCTCATTTATCGAACAAGCTTAAAACTATGAGAAGCAGAGAATTCATATTTGCCAACTGAAGTTTTTTCAATGTTTATTGAATTTATTATTGAAATTGTCTATTCCATAAATGTCTGCCTTCTCATAGTTCAAATCTACTTCAGTTTCTCCAAATTCTTAATTGTCTGCCATAAACATTTCATAAAAATCTGAGATAAACAAAATCGAAAATAAGTAAACGAAAAATTTGATATCTTATAAATGAATAATTAACCAATTTCCCCTCCAGAAAACACATTTACTGAAAAATACGTTTACCTTTAGGTTGCCTGTATATTAACGATAAACTGTTATTTACTGTCATGAATGAACAACTTAAATTTTCAAAACATTTTCATAATATGAGTTGTTTAAAAGTGCCAAATATATTTTAGTTATACCTATTAACACAATTTTAAAACCTTGACTCACGTAACTTTCCTGTTTTATAGTTGATTCATAAAAGTAGTTAGAATATAATATGAACTGTATGCTAATGAGTATAATGCCTCTTCTATTGGGTTTAATTCTCACCGCATACAATAATTAGTCAAAGTATTGTTTCTTTTAATGTGGTTTATTCATTATGCAGCCAGTGTATAATGAAACAGTTTCATGATTTTTTTTCTGTCATTTTCCAGTAAGTAGCAATCTTTAAGTTAAGCGAAACAGATCCTCTCTTCGATAGGATTTTGCCTAATATGTTTTAGTGAATGATTCTGTAAGCTTACACGGCTGCGCATAACTCGATTCATTGATTATTCCATCAGAAATCTCAATGACATCATCGAGATAAAAAGGGATTTGCAAAATGACTGATTTAATTCCGTTCTCTAATTGGATCTTTTATTCCTCCGCTGTTCGTCATCGTAAAAAGGCAATGGCGATGTACAATGTGGAATTTGAAGACCAAGTCGGTTTTACAGATCCTATGTTTATATATTTTTAGATTTCCCATTGCATAGAACGAAACGTCTGATTAAGCGGTTTTCCGTGGCTAGTAGTGCTTTAGCTGCTTAGTTAAATGATTCCGATGATAATTAAAGTTGCCGGCCGGCTTTGAGACTAGTTTCCCCTAAATTTTCTTCATTAAACTTATGCATCGTTGATGGTGCTGAAATTATAATGAAGTTTCGCCCTGTCATAAACAGGGTTTGCTACCAAGCAGATGGAATCATAATTAGCCATCAGATCTGAATTCCATTGAATTCAAGGGAAAAAAATCTGGAAATTAGATTACACTGAAATACTTAAGCTTCAAAGGGTAGTTTTGACTTATTTAAGAAATTTGTGAAACGATTTTTGTAAAAATGGAAAAAGTCGCATCTATTGCGTGGGATCACCTGTCACTAAGTGGCTACTAGTAGTAAGTAGACACTAGTATTGATCAAATGTTATGTGAAGAATAAATTATCTACAAGTAGATACAATCTGATTGTTTGCATTCTTCAAGTGTATGTGTGTTCAAACATTAAAAGGTAGTAAGACTTGTAGATTTAAAACCCAAATTTATTTATTTTATTTGCACAATATTTTGGCTGTTGAGCATTCACCAGGTCTGGAAAAGGTCATTCAATTTACTACTATTTACTATTATTACATTCCATTGATCTTTGTTATTGTGCCATTTTTTGTGTACTATTTTGAAAAACTTGTTCATCTGCTTGAGATAACAATGATATCAAATGAATAATTCATGCTAGATAAAATGTTGAAGATTTAGGTTTCCAAGAAATTGTTTATTTAATGTCTGTAATTTCAATATCGATCGAAATGTGTAATTCTTCTTTAAAATCTTGCATCATGCCATTGCATTATCTATCCAACTTTAGTTTTGTTTAATACAAGATTCCAATCCTGGCAGTACATACCAGACATGGCGACTGTATCGTCTGTTTTTTATACCTTCAAACAAGGCACACGAACAGTTGCCTCGTCTACATCATCATTCTGTCTGAAGTACATTCCTCAATGCTTTTCGTCCTAATATGATATTTCAATTCTTGGCTGCTCCAGGTCTGATGAACTGTATCTGCAACAGTAAACACTCCGCACTTAAACTAGACCCACCACGATGGTAAAGATCAGAGTAATTTCGCCAGGCTTGGAATGTCTAAACGCAGACACTCATTAAGTTTTCTCGCCTCGAGCCTATGACCCGAGTTAATGAACTAATCTTCTGGAGTCCTTTTAGGATCGTTTGCCATATATCCTATACCGTCCTTCTGGAAGGATGCGAAGGGCAGCCATTATGTCTCGTTACCATGAGCCTGATGAGGTAACATCTTCCGACAATAAACACTGTGGCTCAGGTGGTGTGGATGGCTTTTGCAGCTTGTCTAAGGGTCCCCACGGCCCTCATCTTCTAAGCTGCAAAAGGCGATGCTTGCAAACCACCTCAGCCATAGAGGCACCCCGCAGGACCTATATCGGGACGCGTGATAATCTACTCCTGCATAATTGTTTTCCATGAAATATGAAGTAATTAGTGCCTCCAGTTGACAAGCGTGCAGGGCCTGTCTTCTGCCAAGGCGCACAATGAAAGCATCTTTTGCTTGCTTAGCTAAATTGAAATTCTCAAGAGCTTTTATAGTTTCTCGATTAGAGATGATATGTGCGCCATATGAACTCTGGCAGTGCGAGTCGATATGGAAAATTGGCGTTTTATTACTTTTTTTGTGTGCTTCTGTTAATAATGCGCGCCTAAGCCTTCCAGAACTGGATATTTTCTTCGGTTTTCCCGATGCACACTGAAATTAGTAGTTTTTGAAATGTATACGACTTCATCGAGAAAACTCGATTGTACGTATAGGCCCCTCGACAAGATGATTAAAATGCAGGCAGGGCTAGGGGGTGAGCAAATGTAGCGTAATATTGCAGTTCTTTTTAATAACTGGGATATATTTGCTGATATCGTATTTCGAGACTCGAGCACTTGCTATTGCCGTGCGCTTGTTACCAATTATATTCCCTACTGAATATTTAAGCGACTTTTGAAAGAATAAAATCAAGCATCGCGTTTTCAACGCACGAAATTACGAGGGGATGGGATCTTGCGATCTTTGGGGCACTATTTGCAGTGTTTGTCGTAATTTTGTTGTGACTTTCAGTTACAATGTTTTACAGGGAAATTTATAGCATATAGTGCAAGAAAATACTGTATTCAGTAGCTTTGAAAATCTGCAAAATCGGTAAATTTGGTGTAATTTTTAACACCAAAGTTGGGAATTTGTGATAAACAACTGTTTATGCTGGGATTTTCTGATTTTCGGAAATTTTATATATGAAAAGCAACAAAGTATTAAAAAAAAATTCTGTTTAGAAGATTTTTAGACTTTTTTGGCAAATATTGTGGTAATATTAGTCTTTGAACATTTAAAGGAAGAACCTGGAAATATGTGATAATTTTTCCGATATATTTACTGGATAACCTGCTAGGGTGTCCAGAAGTCTTACAACACATCGAGAAAGTCGGGAAATTTGATTTAATTTTTAATAAATATGAAATTAGGGGATTTCTGTTTGCGTCAGGAAATTTCTGTTATTCGGAAATGTTTTATATAAAACGCAAAGTTTTTTTCAAAGAAGAACCTTGAAATATGTGCTAATTTTGTCCGACAAATTTACTGGACAACCTGTCAGCCTGTCTAGAAGACTAACAAATATGGAAAGTCGGGAAATATCCTAATTTTTATCAGTCGGAAATTAGGCTTGAAATTGTGTTGAATTGAAGTCATATGCTGGAATTTCGTGTCTGCGTCGGATAATTTTTGTTAATAAAAAATCAGATTTAAAAAACAAACAAATCTATTTTATCCAATTTTCTTAAAAGATTTTCAGACTTTTTGGTAAGATATTATGGTCATTGGCCGTGGTATATGGAACGTTCCATTAGAACGTTCTCTTAGAGGTACCTCTAAGAGATTTCCTTGAAATAATTGGTCATGGGAGAGAGGGTCCTTGAAATATGCTTTAATTTCTTCCAGAAAAGTTGTCACTCTGGTCACATTTTAGTTACATAACAAATAATATAATATCACCACATTATTTTAAATTTAAGCTAAATCTAAAATTGAAAATGTTGCCACCTGACATTCTTAAAGCACTATGATGGTGTCTTGAGCACAATCCTATACGAACACTTCATTTCTTCATATTATTAAGAAATTGGTAATCACGTGTTTTGTTTTCTGAGAACTCGTCAAGAGTGATTTGTTAAATGTTTTCATTTACATAAGGGGAAGATTGGCAATGTTGAATTTGCTCGCACAGTAATTGGTCGTTTCTTTTTTTGCATCTGTTATTCGTGTTCATTATAGACTGTGTGTGTGTGCATGTGTGTCTCAGTTAAACGAATTTCTATTGATCCCTTTGGTTGTAATTAGAGGCAGAAGGGAAAAACTCTGAACATGCTGGCAGGCAAGCATATTTCAGGCCTATAGAACCGTGAGAATATAGGCAACAATCAATTATGGAACTGCTTTTTTATTTGTAATCTGCGTTGCAAACCTAATTCCATAGTCTTGTATGCATAATGTCGAAATGTTTTCAAACGCCGCACTGCGTTTGATTAGAAATTTAATGTAGGCGTTCATTTATTATTTTAGTTTTCATATACGTGGGTGTGTTGCCGCTAACATCGAATTGGCGTGCATTTCAGCATTCAATTTTCACTTGTAGCTGTTTGGCGTCAACAAGCTAGAAATCCTCTCTATACAAGCCGTTTTCTATCTTCTTGTATGTTGAAACAATATTTGAATTTGGCTTGCATGCGTACATTTAGTGATTCTGTATTTTACATTCACAGAATTGATCGCCATTTTGAATTAAGATATAGCAGGATGAATGTTTCAAATATAGACACCATTATTGATTGACAAAAGTGGTGAATGAAACTTCCAGGATTTATTTGGAATGTTGGGACTCATCTTTCTAAAATCAAATTCCATTTTAAAGACAGTTTTAAAACCATCATTGCAAAATTGTACAGGTGTTAGTTTGTTGGATTGACTATTCGAAAATAAGTGGATGATGTTTTATGACGCATTGTTCTAAAATCATAATTCCGTTTTTAAACCATCATTGTAAATTTTGCAGTTGTCAGTTTGTTAGATTGACAATTCGAAGATAATTGGATAAAAGTTGATGCTTTAGGACTCATCGTTCTAAAATCAGAATTCAGTTTTTAGGACAGTTTTTTATAACCATCGTTGTAAAATAATTTTGCAGGTATCAATTTGCTGGATTGACTATTCAGAAACAGTTGGATAAAACTTGGTGTTTTAGGTCGATGGCATATTTCAAATTGCATTAGATCATGGGAAGGTTAATATTTAAATGCAGCTTTGGAATTTCATAAGTTTTTTAGAAGCTTTTTAAAAAAGTCGTTTAAAAGCATTTAAAAATCCATTGTCAAGCTCTAAAATTACCCCATATGCCATATTTTGTAATGCCTATAATTTAATTTAGTACTCTTTAGAGTTATCACAATAATGCCATATGGTCAGGGGTTAAAATACCCAAATTGGTTCTCTTAATGTTCTCTATTTTAAATAGAAAATTACTGTATTTTCAGAGAAAGCCATATAGATTACGAACTTTAAATATAACTGGCATATGTCCTCTTTAATGGACGCTAACAAACTTAGAACGCATTTCGGAAATTTTAGCAAAAATTGGATCATGTAAATCCTTTCAAACATATTGGATTTTGGAGAAAAAAAGAAAGAAATATAACCAGCTATGGCATCCCCAATTACATCGAGCGTTTCATTTATCCTAAGAAATATGAAATTGAATTTGCAAAAGTGGGCCATTCGTTAGTATTTCCTATAGATGTGCCTATTGCAGATCCATATGCTTCTCTGAACATAATTAAAGCATTGCATCTTCCAACTTCACGATGGCACGATTGCAGGAAATTACTTTTTGTTTCTGTTTAATGCTGTAAGTCTATCGAAGAGCTTTACTTTGCAATTTGTGTTCTGCAAGACTACTTTATACATTATGATTTAATAATAGCCCTAGCATATGTAGCCGTCTACGTAATTGAAATATGATTGTCTGGATAGTTGTAACATAAAAGTTTATAAAGAGAAATACTACACTTATATATTATTTACTGCAATGTAGCGTAATATTTAATGTCATGCGCACAGCACTGGAAAATCTTTTACAATATTTCTTTGAGAACAGCGAAGCCTAGGTTTACGAACTTAATCCGTTCCTTGACCCTGTTCGTGAACCGAAAAATTCGTGATCCGAATCAATTTTTTCCATTGCAATTAATGTAAATCCAAATAATGCTTTTGTATCATTATACTCTATTCTGTTTTTAATTATATAATTTAAATCTCAAATTGACGTCATCAATGGATTGTCATCCATTGCATCTGTAATTGGCGTGGATAAAACAAGAGACTAACTTTTGCCATATTTGCAATGTAGGCTATATACTTGAATCTAATATCGATTTTAATTTGAATCCTTGGAAATTATAACACATTTTTGATGTTTCTTGTATTTAGTAGAACTTAACCGTAACAAAGATGTTCTGCTGGAACTAGTAAAACAATTGCAGAAACTCGAACCTTTGATTAGTAGTCCAGAGAAATGTGTTCGTGAACTGAAGCATCGTTCGTGAAGCGAAACAACAAATGGTGTCCGTAGACTGATTTGTTGGAAGACAGTGACGTTCATAAACCGAGATTCCATTGTACTTGCTTTTCTTGTTATAAATTTGTTCAATATGTGATATTTGAATCAACTTGGCAATTTCAGAATCTTTTCATGCATACATACATTGATATACAATGTTAAATGGTACCAACATCTATTTAATGGTATTGCAATATATTGTAACATATCACATACTTTTTCAACAATTTTCAAACGTATAAGCACTGTAGTGTACATATTCGAGTTGGCAAGTTGCATGTGGCAATACATTTTGACGCTATAACATGGTTATAGCCGTGTATGACGTTATATATGGATTTAATATGACAGTGTTCAATTTCTGATGGTAATGTTCTGAACTTTTCCATCCATTTCTCACTGATTCAATACCCAGCTGAATTCCTGAATTTATATGAAACTAATGGCTTAAAAGGGATTTATTGTATTGAACTCATGCATGCTCTGATACACAAGCCATGCTTTCGTTTTTTTTATTTCGCTTCACCGAAAAAGCTTAAAATTTGGAAAATCTGTGGAAGGCATTCACACGAGTGAGTATTATTCCATAACTTGTAGGACATTTGACAGCGAGGATGTCATGTTGTGCTCCAATGATCGTCTTGAAATCGATATTGGGCCGTACATGGGGTGCTTTTTAGAAAGAAATAAATTTTTTTGTTAGACCACATAGCCATTCGTCAATACCATAGCTGACCGGTAATACTTTTGGCTAAAAGTTTTATTACAGTTTTTCACAAGATTTATTTCTAGAAAAACAAACACCCTTTCCAGTAATGTTTGTTATTTTTGCAGCACGTGTTTGCTAATAAATTGCTAGTGACTTTCAAAATGTACAAATCTATAAAATACTATTTTACCGAAAATGCTTAGTGAATATATTTTACTGAACGTGGATCTTCCATCTTGAATTGTTGGAATTGTTTAAACCCATGTTCCAGTTTTATTGTTGATGTCGTGTTCCCATTTTTATTGTTAGGTGTCAATTTAAGATTGGCAAAAACTGTAGATTCTCGTTACTGACGATTCACACAATTCCCCAAGGTTGTTTGGTGTTGCCAATGCGGCTTCATCGAATTTTGATGAGCATTTGACAAACAATGCATCTGATGCAAATTTTCCATCTTTTATAAAATAAGGCAGAAAAATATTCACCGTAAAATTAAATCACTCGTTGGCGGCAAAGGGAAAGCGCAGAATAGCGTGAACAAGTCGACGGCAAAAGTCGTGCCTCTCAAGAATATTGGTTTGTCAGTCGGCCAGACACACTTTAAGATGCATAATGTTACAGACGAGCTTAAGATCGGAAATATATTTGAATATTTATTTAAATTGGATGCGTTGGAAGGTAGACCCGCCAATCATAACTTAAGAATGAACAAAAAAGAGCAGGATTCAATGTTGAACATCATTTCGCTATTCGAACTTACTTTAAACTCTACCAAGGCCAAAAAGCTTAGGATCGGGTACAAATTCCCGTATATAAAATTTAATATATCACAATTTCAATTCAATTTCATAAAAAAATGACCACTGATGGATACACAGTTGTTTTCACGGCTTCTCAACAATGAACATCATTGCATACTATATTGATTATATATGCATTACGGTTATTGCATATATAATCAACTGGCCTATGTTTCAATTCCATGGGAATACTGCTAACATTAAATTGAAGATGACCTATGAAATTCAGTTTCATTAACGCTTTGTTGGATATGTCATCGAAAATACTTGTTGAAGGTCCTCTGAAAACGTTGAGTCGATTGTGGCTTTTCGTTGAAATGAGGATACTTGTACGGATACACCGCACTTTTGATTGATGCTATATTGTTGCCATTCGAATATGTAAATATGGTCGTTTGGTCTTTCTTCACTTGAAATTTTGGCGTTATATTGTTCGACCGCAGTATGGAAATATTGGGTTGTAACAATTTTATTCGGCCTTTGTTGAACCAGCATGAAATTTAATTTCTGTAATAACTGTGACAATACCAAACACTACGCGTCTATAAAGCCTAACTCTTTTGAAAATGTCCAAAATTATCAGTTATTTTATGGGAATTCTTTCATTTATGTTCGGATGTTGATTACCACCTACACAAGTTTGTAATTCGACGCACAATCGATCAATCCACTTAAGCTGGATCACAACCCTATCACTTTCAATGGGTGAAATTTTAAAACACAATTCCAGCCAAACCAAAAGAGA
>JAQGAE010005063.1:0-11774 GCA_034696685.1 Julus scandinavius | reverse complement strand
CACATTTACATGTTTTTACAGCCAAGTTGGGGGACAGCATCCCCTTGCTATGGCTATGGAAGATGGAGCATGTGCGCAGGAAGCAAATGCCCCCTTTCCGCTTAGTGTGGCAACCCTATGACCTCCCAAGGTCATTTCTGGGATATACCCATAACACAATTGTATCGTACATCACCAGTTAAGTGCAATTCACACCAGCTCAAACAAGGATCGTCGACCACATTCAAAGCTACTCAATGAAGCTAAAGCACATAAAGGGGGTACAGAATTTGGTAGCTGATGGTTTGTCACGTAAGAAGACAAACACTTGCCTCACAAACATTGGACTCGAAGACCCCGATCTAAGGGCCATATTCTCAAAGCACAAAGCGAGGACCCAAATTGGAAACAATACCTCGATGAAGGGCAGACTCCAACGAGCAACGACCACTTCATATTGGTGGATGAGTCTGGAAACAAACAAGCAAGGATGGCAAGTGGTAAACCCGAGAGATGCCACTTTAAGAAGAGACCTGCTACACTAATGGCATACGAAGCCTTTAGGCAGCTACTGCACTAAAAGGAAATTTACCCAGACAGTCTGAGCCCTTTGTTACTAACCAGAGCTAGACGTTGAAAGCAAAAGCAGTTGTAAAGAATTGTGCTATTTGCGCTAAGTCAAAAGCGTTACATCAAGTTCCAATCGGACTCCAACAGACCACAGAGATCCTGGGAAAACCTTGTAAGGCGGTCTCCTTCGACTATGTCACAGGTTTTCCCACCACTGACAGGAGCAAATTCAATTCTGGTCATCATAGATAAACTTACCAAGTGGTTAACGGTATTCCCTATGAGCACACCCGTGACGGCCAAAGAAATGGCCAAACTACTCTTCTAGCATGTTATCCGAATATGAGGATTTCCTAGGAGTTTCATTAGTGACAGAAATACACCGCTTACTTCTGAGCTCTGTGTTGTGGTGAGGAGAAAGCTGCTTGCTACACATGTCCATGTGCTACAGTTGCAGCATCGAATCCAGCTTCATCCTGCAGTCTTCCAATAACTTTCCCTGAGATTTAATATGCTTGAATTTTGTGAAGTAAATCAAATACCGAGAAGTTTTGATTTCATATTTAAAAATTAAACTTTATTTATTCAACTTTCAAGCAAACGCATCGAAAAATACGAAAACTTTGGTTGTAAGCATCCAAACCTAAGACCACAGAAACAATGAAAGAAAAAGGTCACATCAGGCTATTTATAGAAGTCTTGGACCAATTTTCACTAAGTGCCCTTTCATTGGGCAAGGGCTTTCAAGACAAACGACTTCTAGTGGCAGAAGAGCACAGCACCATTCTAAAACAGCGAAATCAGCTAAAGAAAATTAAATGCTGACTTAAAACAGTAAGCCATCATTAGTATCTTGTACAAAGTTATATGGCAGCAAAATTCGAATTTGCTACTCAGATTATAATACCATTAGACGATGCTGTATGGTAAGCACCACATGAAAATTTTGGAGACGTTGACTCGCATAATTAAATTATCCAACACTAGACCACTTTGATGAAATTATGTGTGTGCAAATACAGCTGCTGCTCATCACACTATCACCTGGAGACTGACGGGTTGACAGAGAAAATGAATTTCCTCGTATTTTAGTATCTCAGGTCTTGTGTGCAGAACAGATAAAGGCGTGGGATTGTTTCATCATAAGTGCTGAATTATTTTATAACTGCCGTTAATTGAAGCACAGCTTATACACCCCTGTATCTTATCAGTGGATGTCAGGAAGGCCATCCACTACTTTGGCTTTCTGGTTAGATATGGATTGGAAACAAAGATGGGAAGCCGCCAAGACCAATTTATCTCCCGCGCAGAGAACGCAACTATAATGCAGTCAAACAAACACTAATGTCACATACATTTTAAAGTCGGCGATTAGGATATTGTAAAATGGGCATGACTTGGAAAGTCCCTAGGCCCAAGCACTGAGGCTCAAAAATTGGACCCTGGTGGTATGGTCTATATTCTGCACTCAAAGTGATGAATCCAGAGACCTTAAATCTGCAGTTCCCGTGACACTGAAAGTCCTCTAATCTTGTTTATGTGCAGGATGTTAAGCCTATGATGGAGATCAGACAGCATATTGAAGTGGCACAGCCGAACCAATTGACTCAAGTTCAGATCCGAGGACCTATGCTGTCAATACTATTCTTGACACGCTTATGAGGCAGTGGCAGTACTTCGTGAAGTGGCGAGGTTACCCAAAAGAGGAAGCTACATGGGAGCCTGCATCTAACTTATCCCAGTTTCCCAGACTAATTAAAGAATATCATCGCACAGACCAGGAGGGTTTTCACTTTATTTCGGGAAGTGAGATGTTTCCAAAATACATTTTCCTGCCTTACATTCCTCCAATTCCTGCAGCAAAAGAAAATGAAGTTGACTTACGACCCTGCAAAGTACAAATAAACCAGCTTACCTCTGTACCTCCTTATCATGCTAATTAATTGGAAAACAAGAATTTGCAAACCACTCGTTATGCAAAATTAACGAGTAAATAAGAGATGGCAAAGTTCAAGCTGGCCACTGTACCAGCATTCCACACCAGGTGGACCAAAGGTGCTACCTTCAATCGACAGCTTCAATTTTTTCCGTAGAGCTCAGAGAGCTAGTATGTTCAGCCAGGAAAGGAGCAGCAGGAACCAGTCCAGGTTAGTGAGGCACCATTTCCACAAGCCAGTCATCAAGCCAACAAGACAGTTACAATATCCGAAGTTTCAATTCTAGAACAGTCACATTTCGGCCAAAGAGCAGTCGGGACCTAGTGAAGACAATCACGATCCCAAGGACAGTGCTGGTCTGGATAATGCCAGAGGACAGTGGACAGTTCCAAAGACATTGACTCCTAACCAGGACTGCCTACCAGGGACAGCTTCCAAATAAGGGACAGCCTAGAGGACAATCTCGAAGACAGTAACCTAAGAGGGTGAAAACCTGAATTTTGGGAATTGATTTGCTCCTTTTTGTTGATAATTTGGAATATATTACCATGTGGTTCAATCGCTATTGGTGGTATCCCAATCTCTTAAGTGGGGCCCTTAAAAGGGCTGTTGTTCTGGCAGGATCAGTGTTAGTGCTGAAGTAGATGTTGGATGACTAGCAGCAGTGTAGACAATTAAGTCCTTGTAGTAAATGCTCACTAGAAGTGGAGCAGGTGTTTGCTAAACGTCAGTTGAAAATGCAAGGCTGAAGTTTCCAGAAGTGTCCTTACAGCTTGCAGATCTGAGAGCAAGTGACCACAGCCCAGGCACCTCTTATAGCTAGGGTCAGCTATGTTGGATGCATGCCAAACCCTCCAGGGCATGTGTGGTCAGCATGTTTTGAAGGCATGTCAAAAATTCTTGGCATTCTCCATGTTGCTTGGGTCAGAAGTCCAGTTTAGGAATGACCCTGAAGGTGCCAATTAGCATAGGATTATGCTAATTGTCAACAGTTTCCCCATTCGGGGTCACATCCATTGACATCTGCCCTGGTGAAGGTATGGAGAAAGTAGTTCAATCCGATCCCTGGATGTCCTTTTTGTGAACATGTCTGCCAGGTTGCCCTTTGTTCTAATGAACGAAACGGTGAAAAAATTGGCACTGTACTTCTCCCGTATGAAATGTAACTTCATGCTTATATATCTGGTGAGAGAATTGGAGACGCCATTTTGAATGTTGATGATGACCAGCTCGTTATCCACATATATATGAGGAACAGTGGATGCGATCTCGATGCACGGTTGAGTTTCATCCAAGACCCTCCTGAGCCAGACGAGCTCCTTAATGAGGTCCAGTGTCGCCACAAGCTCAGCCTCCATGGCCGATAGGGTGACCAAAGATTGGCGGGTGGAGCGCCATAGGATTGGAGCTTCACCAACGAAGACTATATATCCTGTGATTGACCTCCTCATCTGAAAATTCATAGCCCAGGAAGCATCAGAGAATGCATGAAAACAAGGTAGGCGGTCAGAGGTGAGATGTAGGGTGTAGTCCTGAGTTGATCTCACGAAGTTATACACATGGGAAAGGGCATCCCAGGGTACAAGACTCGGAGCTTCACAAAACCTAGCCAGAAAACCAACAGCGAAGCTTATATCTGGTCGTGTATGGCGAGCAAGGTAAAGCAGACATCTGAGAAGGCTGCGATAATTGCAGTCGGGTCCTAAAAGATCGCCATTTTGTTGGTAGAAGACTAATGTCGGTCTAGATCTTCATTGGCTCGAATACTCTCCTAGTCGGAATACCGGGGAACAGCTCTCCTATCTTCTGGATATAGGGTTGCTGATGCATCGCGATGATTTTGCGGTATCTTAATACCAAGGAATTTCTGCACTGGTCCCCAGCTCTTCACATCATACCAGGACTTCAGGAGACTGTAGGCATGAAGTAAATCATTCTTTGAATGACCGATGAGAAGGATGTCGTCTTCATACACCAGGACAATGATGTCCCACCCTAACCGGTAGATGCAGCAGGTGGACACTAACTGGATGAATCCAAGTTTCTGGAGACCAATGTTCATCTCGTTGTACCAGCAGTGTCCTGCTTGGTAAAGTCCATATAGCGCCTTGCGTAGCTTACACACGATGCCAGGCTTCTTCTCTGCAATAGGTGGAGGTCGTATGTTCTCTTCTAGGTTGGCATAGAGGTAGGCACACTTGATGTCTAGATGTAGCGTGCTCCATTGCTTAATGACAACAAGCAGTGTCAAGAATATACTAACTAAGGAAAAGTCCACAACAGGCGAGTAGGTGTCTACGAAGTCGACACCTTATCTTTATTGAAAACCTTGCGCCACCAATCTGGAGCTGTAGCATTTGACTTTTCCTGTTGAGTCTCACTTGTGGTTGAAGACCCATCTATTGCCTAATACCTTGATGGTATTGTCCGTCTTGACACATCATAAGACCTGACGATCCTTTAGGGTTTGAATCTCATATTTTATTGATGCCTGCCCTTCAGCTGCATCATCAGCCCGAAGTGCTTGTTCGTAGGTGACTGGGTCATCTACATCGACGTGGTAAAACTCCATATTGTCCAAAGCCCTTTTCGCTTTTTCCATCTTTCTATTAATGGATGAAGAGGTACCAGGAGGGCTGGTCATATCCCATGGGCCTTGATATGGGTTCTTGAAGAGAAATTCAATCCGGTCCCTAGAGTATGGCAGGCCTTTTCGTGTGAGAAAACCCTCACACTGCATCTTAGTGCAGAGGCGGTTTAGACCATAGGTAATCTCAACGCTGTGACCGTCCCCACCTGGACGTGAGGCAATCAGGCATTGCCATTGGAAGTTTTCTCTTTCCCCAGATGTGTGCTCGGCTGCACATTCAAAAGTTAATGGTTAGTCCTGTAGTACGACTTTGGAGGTCTGAGCTACAGGTTCATTGGGATCATTATAACTTTCCCCCAGGTACAAATCGTCCTTGAAATCCAAGCTTGAAGAAAATACTCGGGGTGAAGATGTAGCTTGAGGTGTTGGAGAGACACAGGGTTGTTTTGTCCATGTGGTCTGGTAGCCATCTGACAAATTTGAGTCGGTGTCTTCGTAGAAATTTGACAAACCGTTTGAAGAATACCGATTAGTCCATTCCTTGGCGGCTTCAGGTTGATTCTTAAATTGCATCGTCCTGATGCGGGCCGATCGCCGCAGTAGACTAGTCGATCCTGTAATCTTTGTTTGCATCTCCTTGAAGCAGGCCGATCGCCTTTTCGTCAACACCGGCTCGGGTTGATCGTGCGTAAAAGATGTGGCCTCTTCAAATGTTACATCTGAGGACTCAATGACTGTTTGTTTTGTAGGAAACCAGATTCTCCAACCTTGCGATCAGAGTGGGTATCCTAAGAGGATTCCTTTGATTGCTGCATTTGCCAATTTGCTTCCTTTAATTGTCTTTGGTGTGAGGACGTGCACTTTGCAACCGATCCTGATAAAGTGGCATAGCGAAGGTTTCCTGCCGAAGAAAAGCTCATATGGTGTGGCATTTCCCAAAACCTTTTGTGGAAAGCGGTTGTAGACATGGACAGCAGATTGCAGGAATTCTGCCCAGAAGGGTTGGCCTAGACCTGAGTCATTATGAAAGGCTCTGACTATGCCTAACAGTGTTCGATTCAAGCACTCAGCAATGCCACTCTGCTGGGGCGAGTATGCAGAGGTGCTCTGGTGTGAGATTCCCAATCTCCCAAGAAATTCGCTCATTTGAGTGTTGCAAAATTTCATCCCTTGGTCGGTCCGGATCTGACAAACCTTGGCATCCATCTGCCTTTCCATATAGGTGATGTGCTGGGAGATGTGGTGGAAGACCTGTCTTTTCACTCATGGGGTGACCCATCTTGACCAGTCATCCGTGATGGAAAGGAAATACTTGGCTCCGCCTCGCGATGGAGCCCCAGATTTCCATGTGGAGGAGTTCGAGAGTTTAGAGCTGCTGCGCTTCCCCATGGCTTTTGAGGACTGTTTTACTGCCTTGCTTTCCTTACAAGCATCACAGTAGAAGTCCCGAAACTTCAAGGGTGGCATGCCGACGACTGTGTCCTGATGTGACATCCAATGGACCGTTTGATTGTTTAAATGTCCAAAATGGTGATGCCACAAGGCTAGGTCGTCGACTTCATCCATCTCAGTAGGGTAGGCATCGGTTGAAGGCCTAGGCAGAACAATAGTGTCGTGGACATGTGGTCGAATCCAGAGCTTGAACAAGCCTTTGTCGGCGACGAAATGTAGAATGTCCAAGCTTCCATGTTTAACAACTATTTCGTTGTTTCCCCCGGTCTAGGTTAATCTTCCTTTGTTCGCCAAGAAACTAGAGATCAGGTTTCGTCGTCCTGATGGAGCATATCCAACGTTGAAAAGTTCAACGTGACATGGACGACCTTTAACTTGGGTTTGAAGGATGACCGTTCCAGTACCTTCCAATGGAAAATCACCTCCGAATCCTCTAAGCATTCTGGGAGCAATCATCTGGAGTGTGGTGAACCAGTGCTTGTGGGTGCACAGGTGTAAGCCAGCTCCAGAATCTTAGATCCACTCATCTTGATCTTGGGGATTGTCCTCAGTAGCACAGATGAAGAAAGACGACTTCTCCGTTGATGGTGTTCCTTTCTTCTTGTTGCGGGACTTTGGTTTGCAGTTGGTTTTCTGGCTAGATTGTGGATGGTCGGTTTGAGAAGGTTTGAGATGATAGTTCGCACATTCCCGAGATGTGTACCCTGTGCCATTGCAGGTGAAGCACTTGGTCTGCGGTGGTTGTCCAGAAGTGGACAATGGTCCGCCATGTTGTGTCAGCAGGGTCCAACATTCCTTGGCGCCATGTCCTTATTTGCCGCAGTATTGACAAATCAGCTTGGGTATTGTAGCACCCAAAGCATCCATGTAAAAGGAGTCATGTGCCTTCTAACGGAACGAACCGGCTTCGGCAATGAGGGCTTTTTTCATGTTTAAAGTTATGAAGTCCTTGCCCTCTAATTGGTAGAGCTGCCGAGCCATGCTGTCGAAGTCTTCGGTGAGACCCGAGAGCATCTGGTAGGCCAAGTCCTCGTCGTCCTCGGTGTGCTTAAGGGACCAATAATCCCTGGCAGTCTTCTCTACACGACAGGTAAATTTCTATTTACTCGTCCGGAGCCATTCTAGCCGTGTAGTACTTGAGACGTAGAGATGCAATGTGTGCATGTGTTGACGGCTCGTAGGTGGCCTGGAGTTTGGCCTAGACATCAACCGGTGTTAAACACATTTTCACAACCCCATGGATTGTGCTATCAGCTATGCCAAGGTAAAGACATCCTAAAGTTCTAGAAGTTTTGTATTCCAAGTGCTCGAGCTGTTCCTCAGTAGCTGTATCTGCTTTCGGGGGTTGGGTCTCTTTATCGATGTAGTGTTTAAGACCCTTTGATGTAAGGTACATTGACATGTCTCGTTTCCAGGTATGGAAATTCCTTGCTCCTGTGAGATGTTCAATCCTGAACAAGGGTTTTTTTTCTGCCATCATTGTGGAATGTAAAAGAGAGATATACCGTGGGATACCACCGTGTTGAAAAGGAAAAACTACCCTATAGTAACAAATAAACCAGCGCGCAGTGAAAGCGGGTTGGGCCCATAACCCTGTTGATAATTTGGAATATATTACCATGTGGTTCAATCGCTATTGGTGGTATTTTAATCTCTTAAGTGGGGGCCCTTAAAAAGGCCATTGTTCAGGCAGGATTAGTGTTAGTGCTGAAACAGATGTTGGATGACTAGCAGCAGTGTAGACAACTAAGTCCTTGTAGTAAATGCTCACTGGAAGTGGAGCAGGTGTTTGCAAAACGTCAGTTAAACATGCAAGGCTGAAGTGTCCAGAAGTGTCCTTACAGCTTGCAGATCTGAGAGCAAGTGACCACAGCCCAGGCACCTCTTATAGATAGGGTCAGCTATGTTGGATGCATGCCAAACCCTCCAGGGCATGTGTGGTCAGCATGTTTTGATGGCATGCCAAAAATCATTGGCATTCTCCATGTTGCCTGGGTCAGAAGTCCAGTTCAGGAATGACCCTGAAGGCGCCAATTAGCATAGGATTATGCTAATTGTCAACACTTTTGTTGGACCAAACCTGCCTATTGAAATTGTGGGGAGAAGTGTTGTAACGAAGGGTTACAGTTCACAATACTTTGTTGTTGAAACATATTATTATTGGAAGGGGGATACATGCAACTGGGGATTTGATTATACAAAGTTAAGGTAAAGGTAAAGGTTAAGGTTAAACATTGGAACTAGAGTAGTGCTTGAGCACATCTGCTCAGCTTGAGCACTGCAGGAGAAGAGGCAGAGAAAAGGGTCACGACCGTGTGACCAACGAATTTGTGTGTGATGTCACGCTAGGGAAAAAGGTCCCTAGCGGTCGCCACAGTACTCTTCTTCCAGTAATCAATGAAAGCGAGCTTGTATGTTGATGTGGCATCCAAATCTTGTTGTGGTGTGTCACAGATGAAGCAAAAGTCACAGAGTTGGCTTCACAGGAACGGGAGCTGATCCCAGCATCGTTGTGGTTGGAGTGTTTGCGACAGGAAACGGGACTGCTGCAACTGGCACTGGAATGGCAGCAACAGGAAACGGGTCGGCTGAAACAGGAACCAAGACGGCGGCGACTGGAACGGGATCTTCATCAAGGAAGGCAGGTTTGGACTTCACCTGTAACTTGAAAAAGTGCTTGCCACGTTGGAGGACTGCATATGGACCATTGTAGCGAAACTGTAGTGGCTTCTTGACGGTGTCATTACGGATCAAACGTGGGAGCAGGTTTGTAAATCACCAAAAATGAATATTTTTGGTCTGGCATGGCTTGATGTCGGCGTAGGACAGATGTCCCTCAGCAATGTCTGGAGCTGTGAGAGGAAATCGCATGGGTCGACTCTTGGCTTCTCCGGCTGGAGGAAATCTCCCGGAAGGCATAATGTTTCCTCATAAACCAGTTCAGCAGCGCACGCTTTGAGTTCTGGTTTAAGGGAAGCTCTTAACCCTTGGAGTACGGAGGAGTGAGTGCGAGTCCACTGTGCATTTTGATGAGCCATGAGAGCACTCTTAATCGGGCGATGGATACTTTATACCAAACCGTTGGACTGCGGGTGAAACGAAGTCATAGTGTTGTGCACAGTTCCAAGAAAAACAGCAAGGTCTCGAAAGATTCCAGACGTGAATTGTCGTCCTTTGTCAGAAACAATCTTCTCTGGACAGCCAAAACGTGCGACCCATCCATCGTAGAAAACCCGACAGACGGTCTCCGCGGTGATGTTGGTGAGTGGGAAAGCCTCCACCCAACGGGTATACTGATCGGTACACGTAAGACCATCACAAAATTAAGTTGTAGAGATAAGTTTTAATGTAACTGTTTGTAAAGACAGTGAGAACAATGTGATATATCAGGAATTTGGCAAAAACACATGAATTACATGCTTAAATTCCTGACCTGTTAATTACCTATAATTACAGGTAATTAGAGGTAGAAAAACGCCTAAACAATGCATGAATTGCAGCTGACGCAAGAACCAAGAAAGGCGCACTTTTCCAACACTGCGCCATGTAAAGAGCCATTTTGTCCTGCTACTTTAGGATTAAAGTTTATGTTCCTTCAATATCATTACACTGTCTCACATCTGGTAACTGAGGTGGGGTTTGTAATCTTTTGTTGGAAAATAAGTGTCCTGAATATTTAAATTTTCCATTTTTTTCGGTAAGTTATTCTACAAGAACTAAAGATACATTTTTGCAGTGACTATTCTCAATAAAAGCAATATGATTGACCATCTCTGGCGATAGACAGCCCCAGACCATAACATGTTGACCTCCATGTTTTACTATGACAGGCACTTTTCCTAGATTAGATTCTTCGCATTTGCCACACCTATACCTGTTACCACTACTCAAAAAATATTCAACTTGTTTTCATTAGTGAACATAATACCTTCTTAGAAAGCTGAGTCATTTCACTCTGTTAGTGAGGTAATGAATGGTTTCTTCTTGGACTTGTTCAGTATATTCCTAACAGTACTTTAGCTGACTTGCTGTTGGGAAGTTGTATGACCATATTTACCAAGTCCGGGGCACCTGTAAAGTAATGTTTCTGGACATGTTTCACTATAGAGCATCTTATACACTGTTCAAGTAATCTTTGACTACCATTTTTCGTTTTTGTAATTATTTGTAATTTGTAATGATATTTAATTTCTTTTTTTATTCAACACTTGCATGATGTCCAAATACTTCATCACGCCACTGTACCTCTTCTAAAGAGTAATTTTTAATTGTTTGCATCTATCCAAAAGGTTGTTTATGGCCATAAATTACAATTAGCCATTAGCGCATCAAGAGATCGGTCTATTATCATAAGACGCGTGGATACCTCCTATGTTCAACATTGTGTTGTGGATGCTCACAGTCTTCCTATAACGGCCATCAGTATAAGTCCAGGTAGAAAAAAGAAAATACTTCACATTATTTGATATTGTTTAAAAAGTGATATTTGTGTTTACTGTCATTGGTTTTCATATATTTTTGTTAACTAACTAGATAATACGATGATCTGCAGTGGGTCAAGAGACAATTCTGTGAAATTGTGGGATTGCAAAACTTTTCAACTGTTAAGTAACAGCACATTTTCAAGAAACTTGGTAATATTTCAGCAGTTTGTTTGTTCATTATAAATATCAATATATACAAATCATGAAATCGTACATATATGTACGATTATGTTACATTTTTGGCATCATATTAAAACATGTATTTCTAGGCATGGGCAAAATAATTAAATTTGATTTATTGTATGATAGGGCAGGTTAAAAATACTATGTAAAATCAAAAGGATCACTTCTCTTATATGTTAGAGAATTACACATCATTAAATTAAATGTGAAACATATGTGTGACAACAACTCAATTTAATTTAATGTTAATCCACACATGTAAGTCTAAACAAATCGAACTACGTATAATGTGATACAAAGTAGAGTTTACAAAAGAATTTATTTATTTATTTCCTATGGTAAGAATTTTTCTTCTACATTTGGTTTGTAACACAAGTTTCTTGCGTAATTTCAAACCATGCATGTTATGAACTGCGCTTCTCTTTTCAAGTTCAGAAATCATGCAATCAGGGCACTATCTTGGCTCCTATTAATAGTTATGCTCTGTTATGGGCTACATATGACCTTCCTTTTTGTCTTTCTTGTCAAATTCCCAGAAATATTAATCTTTTTGCTTGAGAGATTAAATTGCTCTGGGTC
>JAQGAE010005062.1:0-11774 GCA_034696685.1 Julus scandinavius | reverse complement strand
ACAAAACTAACTTGAAAATCAATGCTTTTTGACATGTTTCCTCTTTAACTTTTTTTCTTCTCATTTTCGCTGAGGCCTTATGCAACTCATTTATTATTGCGAGCAACGTTGCGCTTCAAGCTGGAAACTCATTTCCGCTCATCGACCATGGAGAATTCCATGTGCTTTAACTCGTCTATAGTTAGTCATCTACTCATCCAGTCACACATGAGACACATGTGGCTGGCTTTACTAAAGTGTGTTCTGACTATACAATCACAATTGGTCTAGTGGAAAAGAAAAGGCCATGAAAAGGGTAGATGTGATAATATGTCTCTAGTGGAATGGTTATTAGCCTGATGTTTCTCTCATGCCATGCATGATATCATGCATCTGTCTTCTTGGAAGGTTAACCAGGAAGTTTGCTCTATGAGCACTTTTGAATAGACTATTGGAGTAATGGGAAATGAAAGACCACTAGAGTTCATACATAAATTGCATGTACACCAAGTTTGCTTGTATTGACCTCATAGCGCGGATTCCTATTTACTGAAAACAAGAAAAATCACGTTTTGATTGGGTTACAGTAGTGATTTCCCTCATAAAAAAAAGTTGACGTTGCAAAGCTTGTAAATTTCCAATCCAGTGTGATCCAATAGAATAAAATGGATTGGAAATTTACAAGTTTTGATGTCTACGATGTTCTGTTATTGAACACTTGAAGTATGGAAACCTTTATGAAAAAAGTAATTGACTGCTTGCAGTTTTGTGGAATACATATCATCAGTTTGGGACTTTTGTTAAATCTGGTTGTATACGAATCTCACCTATGAAGTGGCAGAAAATTCTGTACAACCTACATGACAAACCTCTGGGTAGAAGTCCCATCTGGAGCTTGTGGATTCGAAGACTGTCTATATATGATTCGGTTCCTAATCTGTTATGTCCACCAAACTAAGATCATCCCAGAACCCATTAGTGAAATATGATGTGCCAAATTTAAAGACTGATGACAACCGAGGGTTCTTTATTGACATTTGCCAATGTGATACATGAATTGTGTATCTATCAGTAGTTTACCAACAGCTTACCAGCTTGCGATAACGTTTTCATCTTCAGCTAATTGTATTTTTATCTACTGTATATTAATGCAAAGTAGTTTAATTTGTTTTTTCGATTGAATTTATTGTACCCTAAACACAGGGTAGCAAAAAACTTAGATTGTACGTATGCAAGTGCACAGATTGGCACAACGTTTTAGGCTTGTTTATAGAATAGATATAAAGTGGAAATCCAAATGCTTTTCATTTAGTAGAGATGTGGCAGTTGCAGGTTTGGTTGGAGGTTTGCCTCGTAAATAATTTATGACCTCCATTTGTAGGTAATGAATCTAAATTATAGCTCTTTTCCGATTTATCAAGCAGCCGATTTCAGAATTCAGCAAAGTGGTTGAGCCGATCGAGATAGATACGTAAGGAACTTCGTTTGAAAAATTGTGGACATTCATCAGTTTGACTTCTTTTATAGAAGGTTGCGTATTTTAAGTGCATTGACCAAAAACCACGAAATTTGCTTACTCGTACAGAATTTTAGAAAGGAATAATTTGCATCCAGGCCAATACAATAGTTAAGTCAACACTAAACAAATGTTGCTCCATTATCTTCAATTATTATTATTTAAGCAAGCTGACATGACACAAGCTTTATATCTATGTTTTGGCCAGAAAATGTCCGTAACATGGACAACATGTGGGTGGGGGGAATCAATTTTTTGAAGGAATTTCGAGGACGTCTTTTTTGATTGGTCCCTAAATAGCTTTGTTTTCGTGTTTGAATGTATTTGTGCACAACCATGGTAGATGTGTACAGAGAGCTACAAAAGCCCGGTGGTATTTTCCAAAACGTTTGAATGCTTTGCGTTCAATTTATGAAGTTAAATGCTTGGCAGTCGTATCAAACCACCACGTTTTAATTTCTTTCTCGTTTGTTACATTTTGACAACTATATGTAATTAAATTACCAGCGACTGTTTATGGCACGTTGCGGTCTGTGCCTGTATACTCTCGTTCGGCAAATGGATGGCAAATGTTGACACAAGGTGTGTACGTGCTCACTAATCCAGAGGGGAAAAAATGTGCGAATGCATAAATAATTCAAAGTGCGAATGTTAGCCGATATTAAATCGGCAATCAAATTAGACTTGTAATTTATAATCTCTTGTCGTTAAAACGGAATGGATGTAGACTGTGTTACAGGCGCATTCACATCAGAGTACGAAATGTGAATTCATTATCGGTTGACATGTGGGGAATGACTGAACATTCATGGCATAATGGAATTATGGCTTCTATTACCAACTTCCTACGATAAAAATCCAATGTTCGACGTTTATGCATTCAGCAGAACATAATGGTGAATCCAGTTTTAAGAAAATTCGGATTTGTCCCTGTGTGTTTGACATCTCAGTGAGGATTAGGTGATCTTACACTCCCTACAGTATCTGAAAGTTTTTCATTTATTATTTACTGTCGAACCCGCTTAATTGCACACACCGGATAATTACACATTCTCCATGCCATGAACTTTCACCTTATGTTTTGTACGTGATGTGAAACCGGATAAATGCACATATTTTGCAACTTTTGTATGGATTTTTGTGACCGGATATTTGCACATTGAGATGGCTAACCCAATTAAGTGCCACTTAAAATAGTACAAACATGTTTGCACATCTATGCATACCATTATAATCAACAGCTTGTGTTTTCGTTATTAATGCGGTTTTTTTTACACATCATGAGTGGAGTGCTCACTAAGTAATTCCAATCATATTTTTTGATATAAATAATATCCACCAAGTGAAGAGCATCACTAATTTGTTTGTGGCTTACATTTTATGGTTGGTTTCACAGTTCCAGAAAAAAAGAATTCCGTACGTAATATTGAAATAATGTTGTTGGTTTAACTGATGTTGATGTCTCCAATGTTTACTGACTATAAATGTTCACTGTTTTTACCAATTTGATGTCTTTAAGTTAGGTTTCGTAACTATAAATGTTTCCCATAGCTAATCTAGCCATTCGAAGGATTTTAGCAAAAAATTGAACCAGGATTACTGTATTTAATCAAAATCCGGATAATTGCATGAACCGGTTAATTGCACATTTTCGGTTTGTTGGGTCACTGGGCAATTTTGAGGGTTCGATTGTACAATATCACTTATTTTAGTGTTTTCTTTGTTTGGTGCCCGTTAAAGAATATTCCTAATTATTGTTTTGATGAGTGTATGAAATATCAATAGATTTTCAGTAAAATTATGTAATTGAAATCACTTAGCATATTTCGTTTATTAGAAGAGGGATTAACTGGGTCCAATTAGATTGTTTTAAAAAGACTGAATCCTAAATACAACCTGAAATGCAATTTCAGATTGTTTTGCATTTAGTTTTTTTCGTTAAAACTCCATAAAACAAACGCATGCAGTCCAATTTCACACTATTTACACGCATTATTTTTAATGTAGGTGTAACTACATATATTGATATAGGAATACAAGATAACTTTAAGAATTGTTTATAAATTTAAAATATGTTTTGGAAATTTTATTTCATGAGGTAAATCAAAAGGTACAGCCAATACATGGATCTTCATTGAAAAGATTTTACGGAACATAACGGAAACTACATTGTTTCGAAACTGATATGTGTGTAAATGGACACTACCTTAATTTCCCATCATATTTCAAGCATTGTTCCGATTTCTCTATTGTCATAAATGGCTGAATGAATTGCCATTGTGTTTTGATGGCTTTTTGCATGCTTAAAGTTGCATGCCGATCGGTCGACCGTATACGATTGTCTGTATAAGAACGCCCATGTGATCATAATTGAACTGAAGAATCGAGCTGATATGAAACCTTAAAAGGCCGTGCAGCCCTTTTGTCTGAGATTTCGACGAAAAGAAACCACAGAACAGAATTGAGCAAGAAAAACTCCGACGCACGATATGTTGGGAAAGAGTATCTGTTCTTTTGCAAAGCATTCCAGAGTGAAAAGCAAACAGTTCATGCTGCTATTTTTTGTCGAGTGGCCACTTTTATTGCAAGCTGTTATGAAACAATCGAAATCTTTTTTTTATGGGTTTCCATTTTATGAGATGTCTCTATTGTGCTTCTAGCCATTGGTATGGATTTGACAAACGTAGCTGCAGTTATATTACTATATTGTTTGGTTTTTTTATATTATTTTTTCGCTGCCAAGCTTCGTGTATGTCTATGTTATTTGAACAAGAGAATTACTTTTTAATTACAGTCATCAGTCAACGAGAAATGCTAAGTAAGGCCTGCCGCAGGACCTAATCACAATTATTAATGAGTACATCCGGTCTACTAGGCCTATATGCAGAGCAATGTGGGAACATGGCGTCGATTGTAGAAGACACGTGCTAAGGTCTCATCCGGGACTGTAATTCATAATCAATAAGACGCGTTTCTCCAAGCGCTTTTGATTATGCATCAAAGCATGGATGCAACTCGTAAATTTGGGGCAGATTAATAAAAAATGAGGTCGTCAAAGGGAAATGCAAATAGCTAAATTAAATATTGATTATATATGCACGAGTTTAATAAGTAGCATTTGCTTCTCTTTTCCCCCGTTGCTTCTCCTCGGATCTCTTGGTTGACAACGAGGGATTTTATCAGCCATAAAACGATGCTGCGGACTGTAGAAATATATGCAGATTAGCAGACGGAAGAATACTTGAATTTATGCAATTAAATGAAGCGAGTGCTTAAACGTATTACGCGAGCTGTGTTTTTTTATTTTTTTTACTTATTTTTCCGTTTGCCAGGAGTGGAAAAAAAAAATATATCGATTGCTCGTGCAGAATGGAAACTGCTGCACTCTATAGCATCTTGAGAATTCGTGCTAATTTTTGTCTGTGGCTGCGTTGATTTGTTGACAAATTCTGCTCATAGCCTCCGGAAATAAGTTGGCAAAAAAGGTCGGCATAGGTTTTTTTGTTTGATAATGAAAATATTAATCCTTACAAGAAAGCATTATTCTTCTAAAGATACAAAGTATTTCATTAAAGCTGGTGCAAATTTATCCCCTTCAACCAACAAATCAATGTTAATACATTTAGGAATAGAATGTGTTTTTGTTTGCTACATGATATTTAGTTGGCAACACTGATTATTATTCTATTTGTCGACATTCTGTAGTTCTCTTGTTAGTGCATTAGCAAAAGTATTTTAGTTGCAGTTTTAAAATACTGTAATTTGAAAACGACATGACATTCTGCTGTAGAAACTGTTACAAACTTGTTGAAGTCCATTCCAAGATAGATTGAGGATGTTTTGAAGGTGAAATGTGTTCCAATTTGTATGTCCATATTATAGCAATATAAGGCTATGTTTCCGCAATGATAAACATTGTATTGGAGAAGTATTACTATATTGCAGTTTACGAACACTTTCCCAATTTCATCATGGACATGTTGGCTGAAATTGCTGAATGGATACTTAAACTGCATTGTTGCATATTTCATGATAAAACCTCAGAAACGAAATGATTACTCCAGTTAAAACAAATGTCATGTGGTTTGTGAAATTATTTACAATACCTATAAGTGACTTAAAGTTGTAAAAAACAAGCAGATTAAACAGCAGATAAAAACAAAATTTGCTGTAATTTAGCGTACATTTTTTACCAAATACCTATTAATTAATGGCTCGATTTATATGATGTTCAGAAAGTTGAATTTACAAAATATTTGTTTACAATATTCGTTAAAACACAGTACAGATTTAATTCGAGTTTTAATTATCTGATACCTTAAAGTTAGATGATTTGATCAAAAAATTGCATCATGCAAAGAGATATACATCTAAGGCTTAAAACTTGGCAGATTTGTGGAAAAAGCATGGTTTCTAAACTAGATAATTTCGGTGTTCATTCTTGTCTTTTCGGAAATCCATTTATCTGATAAGCTAATGCATCGTTGAAATAAAAACTTAAGACTTTCTGTGGTTTTCTTTAATCCAACGATGATAATATTTTCCATCTTTTTGCCCTTATACTTTTTTGTGGATGGATTGCAATTTTTTGTTTTGTTTTCTAAGATTGAACCTTGTATATCACGATCACTGAAAATCTCATTACCCGAAGAGATATTTTTTGGATAGTCTTTCGGCTTGCACTTAATTTGATTTACTGAAAGATAGCTATGATTATCATCTTTCGTAAAGGATTCAACCAGAATATGCTCTACACTATGGTTATATAAAATATAATCCTAGTATAGTTAACGGATGACATTGCGATAAAGGTTCACTACAATGATTTGAGAAATTCAATGTAGGCATAGTGAAGGTGGGGATATTATAAAAGTCTAATACAAATCTTTTTTTTTTTAAAACAACAAAGTTTCATTTAACATACGAATTTTAATATCATAAATTTATTAAATTCGAAAGTATGCATTTATTCATTTTTTCGATAAGCAATGCCTGGAGTTTTCTTTATTGTGCCCATAATTTGAGAAAAAAGGGAAGCCATGCTCGTTTTCTTTGCATTTTTATTCAGATTTGTCACTGCTTGTCGTTTTGATGCAAAATATATACCCAAAGCACCTCAGCAATCACAAATCAAATTAAATACCTGTCTATCAAATACCTGCACCACATCTCTTCATAGATGGGACTAGTTTGTGTGCAAAAATGAATTGGATATTAACATGTGCAAAATTATCGTAGTGTTACTGCTAGGGCAGGCTAATTTTAGTTAACAGCAGCTCCAGGGAAATTTGTCGAAAATTGGCACTAATTCATGACATCATAGCTTAATTTGCATTAGGTGCACTGGGAATGAGTTTAGTTGGGTCTGTAAAAATCATATTGACATTTTTTATTGATAATTGCAGTTTGTATTATGGAACTACTATACGATTAAAAAAATATAAGTTTTACTTAAAATGAAAAATTAAAATGTGATTACAGTGGTGTCCGAAAGTATTAACGAAAGCTTCTTTTCTAAATCTGCATAGTGGCGATAGTATTTGTCCATTAATCCACAAATTTAAAAATAGATATTCAAATCAAATAATGCAAATAATACATGTATAGCAAATATTGCTTCCCCACATACAATTTTTTTTAGAGTAAAATACATTTACAGTATGGATTATACCACTATAGAAAGTTAAAATCCTTGCATTTGCCAAAATGTAAGTTAGCAATTATAGTTCTGCATTTAAGTGTTTAGGGTCTCCTTTCCTAGAAGTCGAAAAACAATTATTTTAATTAACAGAAATTCTGAACATGATAATGCTTGGAAACAGCCCATATCTACATGCATCTTTTAGGGGTGCATTTAATGTGTTATATATAATTAATATTATTTCCTGGAAATTATGCCTGCAAGGGGGACTATATTCCCCCAATGGGTCTTTAACGTTTAGAGAGCAAAGGTGATCCACGCTAGATCTCAGTTAAACTCTCATCGGAAGGAACTGCCCATCTGAAAAATTCCCACCGACCTCGACAGGGGAGCGAACTCCTTCCTTTAGGATAGAGGGACCCCATATTTCAAGGGGAAAATGGATTTCCTTTTCAACCGCAGAAAAAAGGATTCCAGCAAAGTTAATAGATTTCAATGGCCATTAGAAATATGACGCACTTGAGCGTCCATCTTATTATTTGCTGCACATTTCTTTTTTTGTGCTGGATTGACTTTGTTGGCTACCTGGAAGCCTGCTACAGATAGCTGTTATTGGAACTGACGGCACTGCTCTTGTCTACAAAACACATAATAGGGAGGTAAAATCAATAAAGTAACTGTGTATGTAGTAACTTTGTATGTATGTACAGTATATATGGCTGGGTCATGCATCAGAACCAGTCTGAGCACTGAGGAAGCTATACTAATACAGGGTGCTAAATAGCCTAACAGTTGCTAAAAACCATGGTGGTGATCTTTATCAATTTTAACTCCTTATCCATACCTTTCACAATTTCACTTTCAGTTCAGTGTACCGTTAGTTTAAAACTCTAACTTGGAACCAATGGCGGACTGGTCATGGTGTCAGTTTGCCCGATTGCAAGCAGACCATGTGGGCACCTAAAGTCAGTCCCCTGGGATAGTTCCTTCAAAAATGATAGTGAGTGAGCCTCTCTTAATTTATTTTTATTTTATTTATTTAAATCGCTACAGCGACGACCCAACGGGAAGCCGTAGAACAATGTACGCGCTCAAAGAGCATAAAACACAATCTACACATAGGTACTCCAGAACACATAATATCAACGTAAAATCAGCACAATAAAAGAAAAAAGTGAGATTTATATCAAAACAAAGGAGAATATAATAATTGCGATAAAACAAACATTCTAATCGTGATTCAAAATAAAATGTTTGAGTCGGGATCTCCAGTGCCCACAGGAGCTAATGCAAGAGTGACTCGAACATTCGAACAACTTTGCTTTATGCAATTTGATTTATGGCAAACAATATTTTTAGACCCAGACTGCCACTGCTTGCAAAGTCGATGCCAGCGGTCGAGTGGGTAATTTCGTGCTTGCCTTTCGATATTAAGGTACGGCACGAGGTTCGCTCCCAGTCGATCGAGGTCGATGGGTATTTTTACGGCTGGGAGAAATTTCCTAAGTCACGGCTCTTTAGGATGAGTTTAAACCACGATCCCTTGTAGAGTGTTGCACGTTGAAATCCTCCTCGTAGGCAAAATTTACAGGTAGGTGATGAAAATTCCCCTGGTCCTTGGTGTTTAGCCCTCTTGTTGCAAAAATAGGCCAGTGTTAAAAACCCTCTCAAGCCTTGAAGGCTTGAGAGCAAACTGACACCCTCTTAGATAAATAAATAAACAAGGGGAACTATCTCCCTCTCCCACATGGAAAAGAAATGCATATAGATTGAGACACTGAAATGCATTTCAAAATGTATTTTGAATGTATTTTGAAACACATTTGTAAATGCGTTTTTAGAAATACATTTCTAAAATTGCATTTCGAAATGTATTTCAAAACGCATTTTTGAATACATTTTTAGAAATTCATTTTCGGTGTCTCAATCTATATGTATTTTAAATGCATTTCTGTTCCATGTGGGCTAATCATGCAGTTGTGGAACTCCTGGTACTTGTTCCACTGCCTTCTTACAGTCAGTGGATTAGTTGGTGATTTTTAACGTTGACCTATTTCTGCAATACGATGGCTAAATACCAACACTTGGGGGATGACTCCACCGGCTACCTGGGAATTTTGCCTACGAAAGGGAGGAGGGAACTTCCACCCCCTCTTGAGAGATCTTTAACGTGTAACATATAGTCAGTCCACCCCTGATCATCGAATCCGAGATGTTTTATTTCATCGAGTTGTTTCCAGAACAACTTAAATATTTATGACTGTGATGCTGCTCGGGAGCGCTGAGCGACAGAGAGCGCTTTTAAATCTTTGAACATAATGTTCCAGAGGCCTTCTTTCAACAGGCATTTAAGCAACGTCCGCAGGGAACTATGCTAACAGCTAGGGAATTGGGGTCCCGAGGGTGAGGATTTTTTTTGGTCTATTTGGTGGTGATGCAAGATGGGCACTTCCGCCTTATGGCAAAGTCCTGAAAAGAGTGGCGACGGCAGTTGGTCGACCATTTTCCGATGCTCCGCAATCGACATTAGTTCCACGGCTGTAGCTTCACCGTAATACAAAACTAAGAGGTTCTTTTGAAAATAGGGATTTTTAGTGGCGTCGTAAAAGCTAACAAGAGAAATGCAATTTCACGTTAGCTTGCCTGAAAGAATCGGGGTTGTTTTAATCGATAAACGTTGCATTCTACTACCGCACGACCTGAGCGATTCCTCGCCAGGGATTGTTATTGCGCCAAGGGCAATGCACCGATTCAACATTTCTCCAGAGGAGTTTTGATGGAGCAACAAGTTTCGTCTTTTCCTAGCATGGTTAATATGGTGATAAGTACGGATTAACTTTTAGGGAGGGAGACAAAAAAATCACTTTCTGTCAAAACGAAATCTGACCTTAATGTCGATATTTACATTTGGAATCCCGCGGTAAACAAAAGAATTGTTCGTAGGCCCTAGCCTGATCCGGATCGCTGAGCTGAATTTATTGACTTAATTTTTGTGTTTGTAATACTGGTGAAAGACTAGTGGAACGTAAACTTACTTTAGGTTTGCTCGACATGGCGGAAGACTGCTAACTCCAGTAGATCCATTTGATATCAAAGGTCAATGTCAAAAGTACAACTCCCTGAGCACCTTTATTTGTTTGTCGGTCGATGACGCATATCCATGCTAGAAGTCACAAAATCAGCATTTTGAATTATTAAATTTCCGCCCATAAATCTCGCAGACTGCATGCGTTTATGTAAACTATCATGGAAGCACTTTAAAACATTTAGGGCTGGTTGCATGCACCAATAAAGGTTAAGCTAAACCTGAGGTTAACCGTGAGTTAACTACGGAAAAGCATTGCACCAAAGGAAGTTAACAGTTGACCATTGGTTAACTTTAGGAAAAGTTAACCCAGCTACTAGGCAGGGTTAACCTACAGTTTACAATAAAAATGAAGGTCGAGTCAGATGAAGATATGCTGTTTATGGATTTCATGGATGATGTCTACCAATCTACAAAGCATGTGACATTAGGGGCCGTCCATAAATGACGTCTCGCACAACGGGGGAAGGGGGTCCACACATTTGTGACGATGTGTGTCGAGGGGAAGGGGGGTGTTTAAGAAATGTGACGTCCTGTCAAAAATTAAAATGCGTTTTTTTGATTATTTAATGATAATGTAACAGTTTTCATTTTGTGGCATGCATATTATTGGTTGTAATGATTCTTCGTTGTTCTAATACAAAGTTTCAAAGTATTTTTTTAGTAATAAAGGGGGAGGGGGCAGAGCTTTTTGACGTCATATTTGAGGGGAGGGGGTCTGACTTTTTGTGACCAAGTGTGACAGGGGGGAGGGGGGATAAAAATCTGCCACAATAGCTGTACAATTTGGATATTTACATATGTACGTATATATTTAAAAAATGGCGGCTGTCACAAACCCGGAAGGTAAACTTCTTTGCATATGTTTTTAAAAACGTGTTTATACGTACATGTACGTCTTGGTGGAGACCCGGCTTTAAAATATAAAATTTAAGTAATCAAATAATAATAAAGTAATGTAGAAATAAAGATGAATCCTTATCTTTGTGTTTCCAACCGATGTGCTGCGAAGCGTCTACATTTCCACGAGTTGAAAAAACAGCATTAGAAACCTGTTAGTATCACCTAGGACCTTCCAAATGCCAAATCAAAAAAAAAAAAAGTGATTTTACTGTACTGGGTGTTTTTTTCTAGAAAACAAAATCTAGGAATTTTGATCGTTATACCGAGCGAGGCCAGCGACAACGTTCAAAGTTCCCAAGGTTTCCATGTTCATTTGCATATGACGTCATCCAAACATTCAAAACGCACTATTATTTAAATAACATTTTTAATACTTGTAGCTCGTTATGTGTTCTTTAATTTTGAAGATGCACTGTACATGTACTTTTACCTGGCTATTATAATTTCTTTATTAGCGACTTGCCTTTTATGTACTTATCAACTTAAATCCATGATAATTTCTTAAAGCCGGGTCTCCACCAAGACATACATTGTACGTATAAACACGTTTTACAAACATATGCAAAAAAGTTTGCCCTCCGGGTTTGCTTCAGCCGCCATTTTGTAAATATATGTAAATGTCAAAATTGAACGGCTATTAAAAGTCTTTA
>JAQGAE010005061.1:0-11775 GCA_034696685.1 Julus scandinavius | reverse complement strand
TTTTTTTTCAAAATTAATGCAGACTATAAAGTGAAATCACTGAAAAAGTTGAATAAGTGAAACTAATTGTATATTCAGACTCCTCTAAAATTCATATTTCATTAGTGTATGAAGTTGCAAGAATCAATTTCAACTACCCAAAGAAACAAATTTTATAATTTAGTAAATGCTTATTAAATTCCCCTGCATGGTTTAAATTAAATATTAGTGGCCATAGTCATGACTGTCTTTTGTGAATAACACATTTTAATGACAACGTCAAGTTTAATAGTTACCTTGTAACAAAAAAAATCGCTGCTTTTAAGATCATAACTTTGAGGTGTATTTGTAAGGTTAAAACATTTGTGTGTTTCATGTCAGGGACTTGGTGGTACGTGCATTATGACGTCATAATCATGCTATCTCTGTATGTGGTCTGCGGAAAGGGTGTTTCGATAGATTTTTCAGCTTCCGTTTCTCTGCTCTACTGAATTTCAATTGAAATTTGAAGAGCTTTCTGCCGATATTGCTGAGGTTTTTTTGTAAGAACCTTCTTAAGAAGATTTCCTCAAAATCTATATATGGAAGATATTCAACCAAGAAAAGACACAATCGCAACTTAAATGCACATCTTGCAAACCTCATCCGCTTTTGTTGTTCTGCGCTTTCTACTTTCAAGGTTTTACAAATATGTTTACAAGCGTGTATCTGCGCAGCCGACCAATGGTAACAGTTTTGGCAAAACAAAGTGTCATTTGCTTCCTCTGCAACCTCAATTCCAAACATGAACAAAAGGGACTGTTGGCAACGCCTGTAATAGGCTTATATTTTCTCATGTTTCTTAGCATTACCGTGTTTCGAGGTCTTTGAGACCTGGATGATTGCAATTTTTTCTTTCCAAAAATATACAGTCTACCACCTTTGATGCCCAACCACACCAAAACCATGGCTAACTACCTATAATACCCAATGGGCAACTGGTGGTTGAACTGCATGTTCTTGTCGCTGGACAGTATTTTTACATAAGTACATATTTAATATTTTTACATAGTACAAGTAATTTTATATAATAGATATTTTTAAACAGGAGTTTTGATATCAATCTTGTCATGAGCTGCAGAAGTGTAGCTCATGGTCTGAAGATGTTGGCGGTGGCGCCTCCGCTGCTTGATATATAAAAGTCGTGAAATGACCCATATTAACAAATTCCCAATGCATTGATCTAGTTTTCTTCCTCACACACTCTTTTTTTCCCCCCAATAACCGTATAACAGTTGTTCTGGCTGCTGCTGTATTTAAATTTGGACGGTTGCCGTTAAACTACATCAATAAAGCTTAAAAACTGAATGGAATTTCTGCGTGAACTATTTATTATCCATTTAAAAGTGGCGATATCCCAGGCTGGCCATATTGAAACCGATTTATGAAATGCATTTCTGATGGAGTGTCCATATCCCGTGTACGTCGAAGCCCAGATATTGCGCGAGGACGTGATGTATGGCGTTTCCGTTATGATTCAATGGCTGAATGCGTCGCTTTGAAATTGTGAAAATTTAGTCGAGAGTTTTGCGGGCATTTTCATATAAAAGCTAGCTTTTCAACTATCAATAAATATTCGATAAGAACCCCCTTCAAACCCACGATTATATGGGCCCATGCATGCCAAACGCATATAAAATGGAACCTATAAAGCATGGTCTATATAGGCCTGTCCAGGACTGCATAAAATTCGAGAAGAATCGACGTCATTTTTAGTGTGAAAAGGGGAAAAATATTAGGGATGGAAGGAAACGGGATGGGGTGGACCATATTCGGTATGCCATTATGCGATGCACAGGCGAGTATTTGGATATGGCTACCGGAAGTTGGCAAGCTGAACGATTGATGGCCGTTTTCAATGAAACTGCATGGGCAGTCTCGCAGGGTGGCACAAACTGAATACTAACTAAAGGACAACTTGCTTGTGGGCACAATCCAGTGGAGGGTGGGAATAAATAGATATGGCACATGTATGGGGCTAGTTATTCAATAATGTTCAAAAAAACATACTCAAGCAATCTCAAATTTCACATTTCAGACATACAGTGCATATACAAAAGTAAAATGAGATCTTAAACACAACCATTTAATGTATCATATAGGTTTAGGACTGGTTTTGGATTTGATCTTATCTGCATGGAGGAATGTGCTAAATTTGTCAGATTTATTCCATCTTTAAGTTGTTGGTGATGTAAATATTTTGAAATTTGTTTACAATATTTGTGTTGGTTAACTGAGTCATTGTGATTGTAAAATTCGTGTCTACCTGATTACATATAAAAGTTAAGGCAGCACAAATTCATTATGTCCCACAATTATGACGAAATTGTTTATTATTCAACCAATGGAAATAAACTAAGGTTAATACAGCTATGGAAATATTGGATAATTTGTTATATTCGGTAAAAGGAATTTCGAATCCTATAAAACAATTCTTTTGGTTTTTCGCTCTGCATAATGAATGATAATGAGCTTATCTTTGGAAAAGTTCTATGCGAATTGTTAGGTAGGTGGCGCTGCTTGAAAAGGGCGCATGGACGGAAAAAATCCCTTTCGCTTTCGTCCTTAGGCTTATTTGTGTATTAATTGAATCTGACAAGAGATAAAATAATCCGAGGGCAATTTCATCTCGGTCCATCCTAGTTAGGGTCAGGCTCGTGACGTTAATTAATAAGATGTGTAAATTCCTGCTAATGATTTTTGGCTAAACGTGTGATTACATCCACGGCTTTGTTGTGGCATTAATAGATTTGAGGCAGAGAAGTCGGAAATGTAATAGGTTTTCGGTTGTGAGCCAGGCCTATATATTAATGCCTAGACGAGTTAACCCCTATTTTTGCGGACTAAATTGCGTGAAATGTAATTATCAGCGAATGTGGTCGGTCTCCAGCCCATGCCCACATTGCAGCGTTGCATTGGCTGTCAGCTATTAATCCAGTTGAGGACGAAAATTGACAGACGAAAACATTGTCGTTGAGCTCGAATGATAAGATTGCAAATAATCGAGCTTTTCGCCTGTCTAACCACTGGAAAATTAACGAAGAATCTTTCACCGTGCTAAGGGCATCTTAGTATTTCCAGCTCTTGCAAGGTCTTGTTGGAAGAACATACCTTTGCATTCAATACACGTTGCTTACTTAATTGGGATGCATATTGTAATCAAGCTTTTCCTATCATTAAATTTCAGTGATTTCAGTGTGGAGATGAAACACATTTTTTACAATAAAGACTTTACTTTTTCGAAATGTTTACGGCTATTTCGTTAGTAGACCCAGGTGGAAATGGATATGGTAAATTCCACATTAGGTAAATGTTTTGTATGCTATATAAATATTCCACCCAGAACACTAGTTTGGAATGTTGGAAATTGTCATTGGGATTTTCTTGAAAAAGGCGTACTAATTCTTGAAAAAGGATGAGTTGGTCATCTTATTTTATAGCCAAATGTGTTCATGGGCTACGATTTAAAAAAAATATCCAAATTCACAAATTTCATGGATCACTAAGTAGGAGAATCTACGAATACAATCAATAATGAGGACAACAATGTACTAATTTTCTCGGTGTGGCTAATTATATATAAATTTCTTTGAATTTCAGTGATAAATTTGCTGTTGAGATAAATTGCGATGGAATTGGTATTTAATGAAGAATTGCAAAGTGTTACTTCGTTATCCAAACTCAGTTTTGTTAATTAATATTCGCTCGTGGTAACACATTTAATGCGGGGATCCTTAATAGGAAACCCTATAAATAAAACTCGTTTTGCATCTTGTAAATAAGACAAAACGCATAGCGATTCAATTAAATAAATATAGCGCAAAAACATTAATCAAAAAAAGGCTACACTCGTATGTTAAAATTGCCCCTTCCTGCGTCTGACTGATTAGGGTAATCAATTAACAATTCGTTGAGTTAAATACATCACTGATTTTAGTATTCCTTTGTGCGCAATAGCTGCTTGATGTATTAGATATTGGGGAAACTATTCGCTTTTTTATCATTTTCTATATGGAGGGCGTATCCGTAATGGCCTTATCAGATCAATATTTAACTTTTCTGAAGTTTCTCATCCACTATTAATTATTATGTAAGTTTCGTGGCAACTCTTGGACTGTTTTTGCCTTTTTTTATTGCGTCGAATACCTCTTTTATAAATTAGGAAGCTCTTTGCGGTCCGATTTTAATTTCCGTAATATCTCTCTAGGAATCAATCATAGTCCTTCATTGCAGGATATTATCGGATAATTGACAAATAAAGCTAGGGTTTTGCGTGTTTGCGAGAAGGCCTTGTTTTCCCGTCTCTACATGTGGCACACTGATTTTTTTTTTGCTTCATTTCTTTTGTAGCCAGCACTTACTGTTGCCAAGTATAACTAGTTGCGGAAATCTTCAGCAACTCGTGGAAAATAATAGAAATGTAATGGTGGCTTCAGCTAACATAAACTGCACCGCTTTGGATTTTTAAAAAACACAGGTTTTAGAAAATCAACTCCATATGCATTTGTGTTTTCTTTAATATTTTGTGCGGTATTCGTTTAGATATTTTTAGTTTGGAAACTAAACCTTGATAAAATATGTGAAGTTTTTGCTGAAGTATGGTAAATCTTAGAAATGATGCACTCGAATTTGTACTGGTCTTCTTGCTCTACAAGAGCTTCTATTGTTTATGGCTCCTCGTGTTTCTCTGGTCAGTTTGATTTAAAAGTTTTCATTTCATAAACTTCGCGCTAATTGCTTTGTTAAAGATCTATATTTTGTCCCGATGCAAAATCCATGAATACGCCATTTGTCGAGTGGTCAAACGCATGTTTTTGATGGCCGTCACATTCGAGCGTTTGATTAACTGTTAAAAACAACATCATCAGCTCATGTTTTTGATCTGAAGGACAATCGAGAATTGTAGTTCATGGATAATGTGTTTGGCAACAGCCTTAGCTAACGGCCTATTCAAATTTATCATTAGTTCATAAATTTTCCTATATTACCCAAGAACATTGTTAAATTTATAAAGCGGCATATGGTCTAATGGTCGCTGCACCTAAACACCAACGTAAGTGCCAACAATCATTTTGTTTTTTTTATACATAGTATGTTGTCTATTTATTATTGGATTCCTTATTTCGCAAATTTTCTTTTCAAATAACGAAAAGTAAATGGTGTCATTAAAGAAAATGACGTTTACTACATTATTTATGATACAATATATTTTCTGATACGCTGTTGCATATATCCTTGCAATAAGTCTTTGCAATAAATCTGTGCGATAAATCTTTCAAACATTTCCCATTTCTCTGCCAATAATAGAAATTTTACTAAAGTCAAATCCTTGGAGCTACTTTCCAACTTTTGTTTTTCAAAACAAAAAATGATAATCCATGTGAGATGATTTGGTGTAGAAACAAACAGAATGTCTGAAGATAGGCAATCACTGCCAGCTCTTGTGTATTGCAAGGTTGCCTACCATCCTTTGAACTAGTTTCGTAAATTATCATTAAAAATATCTTAAAAATGGTTGTTACAAAATAAACACACCTATATTAATGAAATATTTTCGTGATATTTTTAATAAAAAAATCCATCGATGATGATTTGGTAAAAAATCTTCTTAACATTTTTGAAGATCAGCAATCACTTCCAACTCAAATGCATTGTAAGATTGCCCACCTTAGATAACAAAAATTTCCAATCAAACATTGAAAGAACTTTTTAAAATAAACATCCAAATTACTTAATTTTATGTATTTTATTATAAATAAATCATAAAATTTCATCTTACTCCAATCACCTGATAGTTTCAGCCCTAAAGGTTTTCATTATATACACGTATATAAATACTGAAGTGTTGTGTACGTATACTTATATGGGCGTAATATATACAGCATACTCTAATATACTGTATATTTGAGTATATATACCCATATACGTAGGTCCAATTTCTGATGACAAATGTTTCCACCCGTGTAATCACATCCAAAGTATAATTCTTTTATAGTTTAACTTCATCTTTATTGGTGGTAGTGTTCTATAACCTTCTTTACCTGTTTACTTTTAACTTACTCTACAGAAATCTGCATGCAAATTGTGTAAATTTTGGAAAAGTTTCCAAATAGAGAAAAGAGCAATTCACTGTATTCGCATGCAAAACATGGACATTACTTTAAAGTTATGACATAGCATCACCTTTGAACTTTGAATGCCTGTAAAGCAAACAGTTGCCTATTTGTATTGTGATCTGTGAAGTGGTTGGGTCGTCGTTTCAGAGAAGGTAATAATACTAAAACAGGGCTTGGCAAAAGCAAAGTAAAGTAAAAAAAAACACGAACCAGTTGTATGTAGGGCATGAAATGTTGAAATCGCATAAAAGCAACACATGCTCAAGAGCATTCGGCAGGCGCACTTGTCAAAATGTATCTTTTTGCCTGTTGATACATAGAAGTATTTTATATTGGCTGCGGCTCGATGGTTTCTTTTATGTTGGAAACCGATTTGAGAAATGTGCGTTTTTTGAAATGGTTCGGCTATCAGCTAGTGTTGTTAAGATAAGGCTGTTCTTAGGGAAATTGAATTTAACAAATGCTGTCAAATTCATCCCCTCGTCATTCCTCCATTGATTTCTTTCGCGCTCTTTCGTGTGTGTTTTCCCACCGTTTTCAATATAATTGAAATCGGCTTGTCTGCTGTGATTGTGACAGTGGCAATATTGGTTGGCGGCTATGGCTGACTTTTTTTTACTTCCCTATTTCTCAGATTAGAGTACTTTTAACTTTAATCGCGTATACCGTATGTTGTCAGGCAACATTTCATTTTCACTTTTGAAATTTCCGTTTCCATTCAACGCATTTTCTATTAATCAATTTCGCTGTCTTTTCATATCGCCAGAAATATATATTACTTAAGTCATAGACGATGAAATGCGAGACAGTTGCCAATATATTTAATTGCTCTTATCGTAATCTGCAAATCTGCATTGCTGATGTAAGAATCGCTTTTGTGCGTTTCTGAATTATGCATGTATTTTGCTAATATTAGCATGTTAGTTGACGCATTTTAGATAAAATGGATTTGGCAGAACTGAAGAAAGAACTACTGGTCATTGCTATTGACGTGGGTTTGCACTATGTCTAATGGCTAATATATTTACGCTAAAATCATAAGTTCTAACAATATTTAAAAAATCCTGATAAAAACTGTATAAAAATCAGCTCGCTTAACATTCCTTTTTGAAGATGTAGATTTAATCTAAATGTTCATATTATTCTCAGCAATTTTAATGGTACACGTGAAGCTGGGTTTCTAGTTTAAACTTATCTTTTTTTTATTAAGATTTGTACAGTAGATTTTACAGAATATATTGAAAGCATTTATTAATGAATTCTGAGCTATATTATTCTTATGCCCTAGTTTTTGTCGTTTTATAATGATTTTCTTAGGCTGTTGGCTAGCACAGTAATATATTCATGCAACAGATGTTTAAAACAAGCTCCAGTTTATTTTTTTCCAAGTCGGCAATGCTTAATTTCGACTAAGTATGCAAAAAATTGTCCTTCCCTTAATTGTGTTGAGCTGGGTATTAGCTCTCATGACTGCAAATGGCACTCAATGAACAAACTTTAGTTTTAAAAATATCCAAGTTGGCGTTGATGTGACACTTTAGAGGCAACTTTCACGTATATGAAAACCCATTAAGCCCTAAAGACAACAGGCAACTTTCACTGATAATGAAAACTTTGCATCGTTAAATTATTTAATGAACATTTTATGCATTGCTCAATTTTGTTTTTTCGTTACTTCTATCGTCTTAATCACGCATTACGCCAAATGTTTCGTAAAATTTTCACGAAATATGTGTCAAACTCGTATAAGCAAGCTTGCAAGAGCCCAGGATAATTAGTTTTTTTAGCGACTACGGCTACTATAATGGTTTTCTTGGAGTATGATAAGTGCCTCGCGAAAATTCAATATTTAATATTTCGACGCGCAATATTTATGTCGTTATCAAATTTATTTAAAATGCCGCATAGACACAAATGAGTACGCATAAATTGTCAACTATCTCACAATTTGCATTTTAATTAAAAAAGTTTCCGCGAAGAACTCACTCTGAAAACAGGGTTACAAAGCCATTTGTTAAAATGCAAAATTGTTTTGGCTTAAAGAATCCATTTAGATAAAAGCAATTTCTTCGTTATTAATGCATAGGCAAGATTAGTATATGATTTTACTGCCAACAGTACAAGTTTGCTAAAATTACCAAAAAAAATGAGCTGCATTCTTGTAATATAGTGAAACTTGCATATTCCATATTTCAAAAGCAAGTTTTTATCACAAAAGTAGCTCTTTATCTATTTATTTTCAGTGCTATAAGTTGAAAAGTGTGGTGTTTAATAAAAACTGAGCTTGCTAAATGTGTCATCATCTTTATAGATAATATATTAATGATAATTAAATGAGTTGAATACTTTATAGATTTCTTATAAAGTTCAGAACATGTAAACATAGTTTTGTTGCAAGAAGTCAAACCTTTAGCTACGTTTGTATTTAACAAACATGGTGAAATGCTAAGAAAACCTGGATTTTTTTTATAACGTGAAGGATACCAAACTGTTGTTTCGCATAATTTCACTTATTTTCAAAGAAAAATTGTAGACGATTGTAGACGTATCCACAGGAAATGATTTTCAACCGCTTTTGTAGTTGTGTTAAAAATCGTTTTTCAATACACAAACAAAAGCACTTTATTTAAAGAGGGAATATAAGAAAAAAGACTTAAATTTGTGTATATCGATAAGAAAAAGGCTTTTTAGAATAGTAATACAATTTTAGCATTTGGGCTATCAAATAAACACTTTATATCGATTACTGCATTAGCTCAGTAAGTGAGCATTCATGTTTTTCATCGATCAAACACGTTTTATTTCTATATATGCAAAGCTAGTGGCAGAACGCACGAAGAAGAGTTATGCACCAGTAGTTTTTTTTTGCCAATAAAGAGCATTGGAATTATAGATTTATATACCATGCGAAATGTTAGAAATATGTACCCACAAATCTCTACATCCGCCATTTATTTTGAAAAACTACTTGCATAACGCATTTGCAATGTTGACCATGAAGTCTACATTCCTTTCTACTCGTACTGAAATCTAATACTACCTTTTAAATAATATTAAATTTAAGTTAAAATTTGTGTCCATAGTCATACATCTGTTTTTATTGCAGCATTTTTGTATATCAACGTTGGTATCAGGTATATTCAACTAATGATAATTTTTGCAATTACCTAACTGGGCATCCTGTATTTTGCATTCATTTAACCCTTATGAGATGTGCTGATCTCCACTATTTTGTTCCACCCTAGAGAAACTGGTTGGGCGTATACAAAATAAGCCTTAATGATTGTCAATATCTTACACACTTCGACAATAAGCTAAATTATAGTTGGTCTAGCGTTTGAAGCAGCTCCCAAATGAAACATTGCAGGGTGGGATCCCATTTGCTGATTAGCTTTTCAAATCAGGGCAAGGTTTGTTACATTGCATGCACACTCGTTTTGACAACATAGAACAAAAAATTGTGTAGGTTTATCCATTGTTTCTACATGTATTACTTTTAGAACCCTATAGAATAGAGAACCATGGAAATAATGAACAAATATACAGGTGTTGGTTTTTGCTGACATCACTGTATCAATGTCTTCTACTAGTTCTGAAATTGGATTTATTTTTCAGATGCTTTTTAAAAATTAAATATGGATATTATTTGCCAATATTCTTTCAGTTGTTTTATATACGCTTTCAGGTAATCATTTATTTTTAATTTTTCCCACCCGACTACTCCCTCATTCCGCCCTGCTGGGAAAAATGTCTGGAGAGAAGCATGTATATAATGACTTGACGGGTAAATATTATCCAGTTTTCCTTCGCCTTTTATTTGCATACGAATCCCTGATAGCCATGCTAAGATCATCATCGTAAACACGCTATTAAATGCCTAAATGGACAAAGGCTGCTTGATCCGATTAATTGCACGCTTCATTAACTTTTGGCAAAATAAGATGCTTTACTTGCGAAGTCAAGAAGACCCTTTTATGACCGGGTTTATCTGCGGTTCTTGTTGTATAGTACTTCTAGGAGCAGCCTATTTCAGCTTTCTCGCCGCCCTTTTCTGGAATGGGAAATTTGCTTATTTTTAAATCATACCTCAGTGTGTTAAAACCTCTAAATTTTAAATATTTTCAATCTTAGAAACTCCAAGTTTGGATTTTACAACAAGTTTATTGTTATATATAATCTGAAGTTTCTAGTGCATCGTTTAATTATTAATGTTAATATATTCATTTTCTTGTGTTCACTTCCCATGGCTCGTTGATTAGTGTTACGAGATTAATCGTTTATGGCTCGTATTAAACACTCTCGCTTTCTAGTTAATGCATACATTTCCATCCAGATTTCATGTTAAAAATGTTAACTAAGGCTTGAATTAATAATCATCTTCTCTGTTTCTGAATGTTCACTTAGTGTACGTTGATTCTTAGGGCACTCTATAATTATGTAAAATGTAATGTTGATTATTAATTCAAGACTCGAGCTTTCTAAGTACCACTGTAATGCAAAGTGCTCAGATTTCAGACGATGCATAATTGCAGTTGTTAACGCTGATTTCATTTTTTTTTTCTCCTCCAGTTAAAATTGATTGCTCGAACAGTTTTGATTTGCCCGCAACAGTCGTTTTTGAAATGCTTATCAAAATGTGATCCGCTGCAATGTTTGTCGCTAAGTTTCCTTGCTATTATATGGTCTTATAAGCAGCACGCATTACTTTCTTCCCATTAATTTCCATGATTTTGCAATCTTTTTGCATGGCAAAACTGAGGTTAATTAAGTCCTCGTTTGAAGTTTTCCATTCACCATGCAGGCTTAGGCTGTGTGTGTATATTATGAAACGATCTCTCTCCTCGTCGCGTTTCAAACCAACTTCGACTCTTGTGTTTTCTGCCAATGGTGCGTGAAAAGAAGGCATCTTGCGTGCATTTTCGACTTAATTGTGTTTTATATAGACTGAGATTTTATTAATATTTCTAAAAAATGGTCTGTTCGCCGTGAGATTATAACGCGGATATCTCATTGGGGGATTGAACTTACTTTCACTATATGCAAACTTGCAGGGTTATCGAATCGAGAAAAATGTTACTGCACTATATTTCCGCTAACATAAATTGATGGGATACGGTTTTCGTTTTAGTTTACAGTCGAAACCCTGTTATGGTCACTGTACCCATAAGAAATAACATAACTGGACACATTTACCATTTAGTGCACATTTGCTTATTAAGACTTGTAGTCATATTTTCCACTGAGGATTTTGCGATGGCAGACTGCCCCACACCATTCAGTATGCATTATAATTTGTACATTGTTTATTGCATATAATATTTTATATTTAAAGTTGGTGTAAAATATGCCCCCCTGTTCTTATACACTGTCTTGACAATAGTTATGAATACTTCAGATTAAGCATATAACCAAGAAGTACTGTATGATACGCCAATGCAATATATGCTGATATTGGCATACCATTTTACAAAAATAGTTTAGAAGAATTTTTATAAAAATATTTATGGCACAAAGATGAGGCTTTTGAAAAGCCTTCCTGGGTAATTTTTTTTTCTAATCCAGCGTATTTGATTTTACAAGTGAATGTCTTTATGTAGGACATGTTTTATAAGAAAAAAAAATGTTTTCAATGAGGGTTTAA
>JAQGAE010005060.1:0-11775 GCA_034696685.1 Julus scandinavius | reverse complement strand
TAAGGCATAAATAAAATCGTGAACTATGAGGACATGTGCACGTACAGGGTGGTCTTTTTGTCTAGAAGCCTCATATTGATAATGTTCATATAAAGGAATGAGCCTTAACAAGATAGTGCAGTAATTTTAGAGAGTTTAATGAAATGATTGAATGTTTTATTCTGTTTAATTTCAAAAGCAATTCCTTTTTAACTCACTTCTTGTAATGCTTAATTGGCCGTGACGATTTCCAGGTTAATGTTTTATCATTAATACGGAAACCGATTAATCTTGAATCTAAACAGAACATCATTAATCACCGATAATTACGAATAAAGATATCGGCTTAAATTTGAAAATTGATTTGAATGTGCACGTTTCCGTTTTAAGGACAACGAGTACATTTTCGAATTCATATTTGTAAAATACCTTATATTAATATTTATCTTTAGGAATATTTTAATTATCATGGTAGATAAGGTGTGTCATGATTAATTTTAAAAATATGTATATATTTAATAATTCAAACATTGCATTTTACATTGGGTTTATTCCGAAATAATTCTGTTTTGCTTTAATTTTTATGTAAAGTTATGATATCAACGGATAGCGCTTGAAGCTTTTATGCACTTTTATATGCATATATACCTTTTTTTAATTTAGGTGTGTATTTGAACACATTTGGGATATTTACTGATCGAAAGTCCAGGTTGTTCGTTGGCAAATTTTTCTTTATTTTAATTAACGAAATGTATTTCGCTGTATACAAATGAGACAAATTAGTAAACAGTCGCGACTTATTGAAACCTAAATTTGAATCGGTAATTAAATGCGAAGGCTAATTAAGGGAAATATTTACCTTTCAACTTAAATGTAACTCGATGGCAGAATTTTTAGGTACCGAAATTGCGATTTCTATGTAATGATAGGCGAATAGTAAACAACTTTAGTAGAGTAAGTAGGTTTTACAAAAACAAGATTCTTTTAACAATAAATACCTTGTATGGATATTTTAATAGCAGGACTATTTGATCGTGGGATTGTGACGGAGTCGGGTTACATGGAGCATTGACGTACTCCTAATTAAATCTCAAAGACACGTATTCGAGGCGCAATTGGATATTTCCAAGAAACGTAAACCGAGCTCTCCAAAAGTTACCTTGTTTTTTGCCATCCCGAGGTAATTAAGTGCATCACACTTTCACATTTTTAACTTTTTCCCCGCCATTTACTTTATCACAGTATTAATTTCGCAAATCAAAGCTGCTTGTATAAATTAGCCACAATTTAGCTCGCATATATTAATAAATGGTGCAGCTTTATCTTATTTCACAAACGAATATTTAAATTTAATTCACGAGCAACGTTGAAACGTAACATTTATTTCAGTTATAAGTTTGATTTGTTTTCTTTTAATAATGCTGTTGCATATTCATCATAAATTTGTTGTATTCAATGAGCTGAAATGAGATTTGGTGGTGGTATCAGTTTTTACCTTGATTTTCATGTATTCACCATGCTTTTTTGAATGAATTAGCCATTCAGCAAAATAATTTATTTTGATTATTTATTGATTTTTTCATTTTTTCCATTATTATTCAGACAGTTTATGCAATACCATGCTGTGCCACAAATGGATTGAACACAAAATATCATTAATTCTGAATAAATAATTTGCCAAGGTTTTGCTTTTACTTCGTTGATTGTACGTAATGTCGAGTTGTAATACTGATAACCACGCAACATCTGAAGCGACATTAGAAAGTTTAACGTCTGTAAATACATTGTTTTTCTTTAAATCAGAGAACGGACATTTTTAATTACTTCGCTTTATTTTACAACAAAATTGCGTTTGAGAACAGATAGAACAGTAAGCATGTTATATATGAGCCTAAATAAATTAGATTTTACAATAATAGTATCGCAGAAAAAAGCATTGCTAAAAACTTATCACTTAATGCTTTGCTAGACTTATAATATTAACATATAACTTAACCGTATACAATTAATGTCATAGTGGCGTGCATGCTTTGCACTTAATGAACATATTATCACAGGCTTCCACATAAACATAAAAAGTAAAATCCCTTTCATTTTCAACTAGTAACAATTTCCTGCTGTCCATTTCAATAGAATAATTTTTAAAAACACATTCCATATTTTTCACTCACTTTTAGGCGACATAATGTTTGCCCTTGCTTTATTTTTTAAAAAAACTTTACTTTACTTAAAGATAATGAATAAAATAACTCCATAAAAAACAGGCTACTTGCAAATCTTATTTACAATTAAAATTATGCAAAAAACGCAGTAAGTTTTGCTACGCTAGCACATTTTTCATTTTTTTTTGTTGATATAAGGATATGAAGCAATGAGATAAGCAAATAACTACAAAATGATAAATTTAATTTGCTCTAAAACAGGATAATATTTAAAATTGCAGATTTAGACTTTAGCTTGCCGTTATCTGGCATAAATACTCGTTTTGACAGAAGTTTTCAGCTTATTTTAACTAAATTCCATCATTTATCATTATTTGTATGCTAAAATTCCATCACATTCATTCAATACCAAGCTTTTTCACAATTACAGCAGTTTTTTTAAACAAAGATCTGCTCCAGAGAACAATCTAATACAATGTGAAAAAAGCAGCAAAGTGACTTAAATAAGATGTAGGGGTGATTACAAATTCGAAGCAATCAGTCAACACATTGAGTCAAAGCATTTGTAAATATCATAACTTAATGACAAACTAATCATTACCTCGATGGCAGCCTGGCTGATCATAATAAGCTTAAATGGCTTTTACATAATACATCAATGCATTTGCTACAGGATATTTTGACAGTTTACCATTACTTACTTCCCAATCACACCAGCAGACACATTCCGAACTCTAAATACAAGCAAAGCAGGCGGACAACTTGGGATCTTTCCTAAAATACGAATTGCGCTAAATTTATCGGTAATATTACACATGTGTATATTATTTTTTTAAATTAATTTCTTTTTAAAATCATTTATAGCAAAAGCACAATAGTATTCGGAATTCATTTCAGGCGACTCATATTTGACATCTCATCTGTAATGCTGGATCAGTAATTATGCTCCTAGGCAACGGAACCTATAAAACAAAATTCAAAGATGAACAACCAACATGTCCGCCATAGCAGAGTTCGGTTTTGATTCTGTCACATATGTCATTTTTCACTCATTATCTACCTGGTATAGATTTTCCCAAGCCTGATTCAATACATTAAGAAATTTGTCCAGTTCTGCAGAACTTTCAAAATACAGTGCCCAGTCCCCAGACGATTCTGTCGCTTCAACAAGTTCAAATTCCTAAAAAATAAAAGAAGAAAGTTGTCCAAAATACAATATACATGTACACATTTCATATTGGATTAGAAAAGCTCTTTCATTACCAAGATACAGTAGGGAGAACCATCAGGGTCTAACTTCACATTGCTGACATCTTGAACGTCCGCTTTTCCCAAAGTCGTTATGAAATGCGTTTCTAATTCCTCATGGTAAACAAAGAGCTTCTCCACTGCTATAATTATGCATGCTGATATTTTCAGGGCCCTTTCAGAGTGAGACAGCTGTCCGGAAATAATTAAATACAACCATGAATGTGAAAAATATAAACCAAGAACACAATGCTTAAACTAAAATAGAAGTTAATGAAATCTGTGTTTTACTTACTCCTTGAGAAACTGTTTGAAGAAACGCCTGACGCCATGCAGACGCTTCTTCTTCACAAGGAGCAGCCAGTTGTAACGTCCGGTTGTCAGTTAAGATAACCTCAAATGTGTATGGGCGATCCGAATTTTCCACTCTGCGACAACCCAGACATCCACCGCCTAGGAGTTGCTCGTACGATCGAAAATTGCGGTCCAATGCATCCGAAAACTGATAACAAACGCCACCCCTGTAAAAATAACGCACCATTATGAAAAAATGCTAAAATCAATAAGTTTGAAGCTGGTTAGCAGTTCGCGACATCGAATCCTCACTTGAGTCGGAAGTATCCAGGACGCCATTGCTTTGCCCCAAATATAGAACTCCCCACGTAGCGATACATAAGATCTCCTTCTTTTTTCGGACCAATTGGACTGGCAGCAGTCTCGGCCGCATTTGGATCTTCCCATTTAATCAGGGCATAGTGGTCCACGCTAACTTTTCTAGCCTTTATGTAAAGAAAGTTATTTTACTCATTAGCATCTGCCAACTTTCAAAATAGTTTTACAATGTTTGGAAAATGCAGTTACCTCAAAACAAGTTTCCTTGGCTACCCATTTGCAAATGGCTATTGACTGTGCTGTTGAGTCTGTATAAACACTTGGTAGGCTGACTACATCAGGGTTGCGTCTAATTGCTACTTCCAAACTGGATACGATATTCCTGAAACGAGATTTTGTAGAAGTTGTAAAAGAAGCACAAGTCCTTTTTATTAACAGTGTAGTTAATAAGGTCATCTTGTGTATTTTTTGTTTTGTATCAAAATTAAACTTTTCTGGTATTTATAATAAATGTTTACTACCAACTTAACACAACATTTCTATCGCCCCTCACCACTTTGTAATATTAACATTCGTCACCTTGTAATTTCTTCGTCTCCAGTGCAAATCCAAAATCGTCTTCTTGGATCAGCGCAAACCACGTTAATTATTTGATAATTCAAGCTTAGCTAAAATGAGGACAAAAGCGTTATTTGATTGAATTGTTTCTTCAGAAAAGTTTCATTACAAAAATCATGACTCACCTGAACAAATTCGATTTGTGAGTATGAAAAAAAAGCAATCACTTTATAATGCTTTTGAGTCTTATCCAAGCGAAATAAATAAAACCTCTTATCAGTGAGCACAATGTAAACTTTGACTGGTGTGCCTGTGGTGTGCTTGATAGTTGCTTGAAAAACCTATATGAAAATTATTAGGAAAATATAAGTTAATATTTGACTAGTGTTTCAAAGATAATATTTGACTCTTGAGTGACAGAATGATTTATGGAGATTAAATTAAACTTTTGCTTTTCACAATTGTAGGACATTGAACTTTTTCTTGGTACAATTCGGAATTTGAATGTTATAGCCTCAGGGTCAAAATAAATTGTTAACTGCATTGTGTTCATTTCTTGGTTAGAAATAAATCCACTGTATGCATCTCTTAAGAAAAGAAAAAAACATGGATAATGGCATTATTCTTACTTTGTAAACTTTTTCCTCTTGCTCCACGACGACTTCAAGCATTATCAGTAAATGGAAATTGTTTTCAAGCGGCACCTCCCCTCGCTGGCATTCCTTAGGCTTTCCATTTGCTTGACAAACCTCTGATGTAATCTCATCTTCCAACTGCTTCACACTTGTTTCAACAACATCTTTATCCACAAAAATGGGTTTAGGAAACATCTCCCACGATTGGTTCGACAAACCATTTTGTTTCATATTCGTGATGCTCGGCGAAAGGTTGGATTTATAAAAGTCTTTAGCTGGATTGTTGGAAACGGGATAACCTATCGATACAGTTGACGAGCTCATTGGGTCCTCTTGGCCTTCTGGAGCTCCCCTTTCGGATAACGATGGTGTACCGTATGATGCGTTAAAACAATTGGCACTATATATGTCCATTGGGGGAGTGCTATCTGTAGTATGAACGGCATCTACTATATGTATCATGTTTTCTGGATCAAAAGACACTCGTTTCAAGTGGGCTTTAAGATCAGGTTTTTTTTGTCGGAGAATGACATCAGGGGGCCCCTTCACCAAACGAGGACCTTCGGAAACAATGTTCAAGGTTCTCAAGTCCAATCCATTACGCAGGCTATAGTTGTTGTCATAAACACTAGGCTCCTCGACTATTTCTTTGGTAACAAGTAGCGGCGGTTCTGGTTGACTTTTAAGATTTTCATTTCCAATCGACTGCACAGAATCGGTGGACTTCAAGGAATATGTATCACTATTCAAAATTGAGTTCAACAACATCTCCCGATCTTGTATAGTTGGATGAATTAAAAAAACTCCGTCCGTTGGTGGATAAATGGGACGTGCATTGTCATTCGTGTATTTCTTCGTTTCAATCACTTCCGCTGGTAGATTTTTGGTTTTATTATTGTTGTTGCAAATTAGATTTGGTCGTTCTTTTTTCCGCTTACGACTTCCACGGGTTGACGAGTGAATAATATCATCTGGCGATGGCAACCCTGTTTTTGGATCAATTGTTACAATCATGATAACGCCGATTTCTGGGTCATCACTGGTATTTGAATCCTGACTCTCTTGAGTTTCGTTGTAGGAAATCTGATATTTTGGTTTTAGGAGAATCAAGATCACACATTAAAATAATGTTCGATTAATATGCCTCGATACATAATTAAAATAAGTAATCTCATACCATTGATGCACATTCCGCTTCTTCTGCATCTTCATCATATCCTTCGCTCTCCTGCTCATCCCCAGATTTCCATCCACTGGTACAAACACTGTCCTGTTAACAAATACATTCAAAGGAAGTTTTAATGATTCGCTAATGGCTAGCAAGTTTTACATCATTTGAAAAAAAAAGTATCAATGCAATATAAAATGTTATACATACCGGTTCCAACTGAAATGGTAGATGTTCTAATCCTGCACTCATCATCAAGAGAACTTGTAATCTCTGAAAAGGAGAAGTCACTCATGTTAAAAAAAAGTATTTCATGCGATATTGACGGAAGTTGGTGCTGTACTTGCTCAGTAATAAAAAATAGATTATTGTAACATTGAGGGTATACACAAGAAAAACACATGTTTTATAAGCATCTGGCTAGTCTTACTTGAGAATCCCTTAGCAAGGCATGAGGTAAATAATGTCGTTCTGTTATCTTTGGATGAGATAGCATTGTGCGTATGTAGCTCTCCAGTGCATGATCATTTAAAGCAATGTAAAGCCATGCCCAACCTATTAATAAAAAAGCCTATTGAATTCCCCAATACATTATTTTGTCAATGACTGATTCAATCATTTAGGTATTTAACTCGCCTTTCACAACATTAGAAACGGCGCAGGGAAGCTCTAGAATAAACTTTGCAATGCTTTTGTGCGTTAATTCACAAACAAATGGCCAGTAGCCACCTGATAGTTTCTTGAGTCTGAAAATGATTAAATGCAAGATAAATACCAATGATGGCAAAATATTTGACTTGCAGAATTGTCCAATGAGGTCATTTAATTTCATGCAACTACTATCCACTGAATTTCAGTGAAACCAACCAAATAAAGTCAAGCGTTACTTTTTAAAATATACTTTTGAAATCATTATCATCATATTATAAAAAAACCAAAAAAAAATTATTGAACAGTTTACCCATGACTTAGTGTATTATCCAAATGTAAACACAGTTCTCGAACTTGCCACATGCTCCCTGTGAATTCAACATCACTTTTCTCATGGCAGCATTCAATCTGAAGCTGAAAGGATTTATTAAAGCAAAATTTGTAATCAATGTAACCCTACTCTGGACATTGACATTACACACTCTGAAAGGGTTGGTTTTAAGTAAACATTGTGTCATAGACTCATAATTAGCTTCTTAAGGTTTTAATAATACATCTTAGCTTATTATATAGTAGCGACAGATTTATTTCTCATAAATACAATAAGTAGAATAGTTTTCCCCAAATTCATTATTCATAATACTGTGAGTATTCTGGAAACTATTGACATAAATGTACTTTGATCAATTTATAACCTAGGGCTTTTGCCCAATGGGGAAAAGGGCATTATAGTACATGGTAACATGTTTACAGGAGAAATTCAACTAATAGCAGAATTTAATAGCTTTTCTCGATTTTTTCCACTTTCACATCTATCACTTTTATCTGGACATAACCCTTCAAGCCATATCACATGATAAAATATAATCCAAGGTGATAAGATATGTTGTCAATAGGTCACTGCCAAATTAAAAGGCCTTTTGAAATTGGGTTAACCAATTAATTTTTTTTTTTTTCATATTTGCAGTATAGCTATAGTATAATATACTAAATTCGTATTAGGGTGACGCTTGAACGCCTTACATACAAGGTCTGCCTCCTTGATCCCATTAAATTATTAGCTTTAATATATTGATTAAACTATGATATTTAAAAACACTTGTTTCCTCTGAAGGATGTGCTGTTGTTGTATTTTTTTCAGCAACGTGATTTAATTTATAAGTGATTCATTAGCGTGTGACACTTGTCTTATTTATGATCTTGGTTACATTTCGTGCATTCCATGTTAAAAGAAAAATACATTTACCTGCTTAATCGATGAATTTATACCCGAAATAAGACGATCCTTATATTCCTCGTGTTTTCCGCTTTCCGCCATCCTCACGGTCACTACTGCACAAGTCAAGGGTCGATGGGCCAAATGCCCAAAAACTGGGCATCCTAACCCTTGGGACAGACTTTGCTCATCCCTTCAGACCGAGTAATTTTCTGAATGGAAAATTTTTGGAAGGAACTTATGAGAAGCGCCGTTACTTCTCATGCCTTCTCTCGTTTCATGAACACGTTGGGCACCATCTTGAATTGGGTAACTCGCTATATAAGAAAATAATAAATGATTCAGCATTAAATTTATCCAGGAAAGCTATTCCAATTTGTTTTTATGTTTTACTAATAAACGTTTTGCTTGTTTATTGCATAGAGGGTGTGATTGATTGATGCCATGCACATCCTTCATTGTAGATGTTTACCCAATTCAAAATGGCGGCCTTAAGTTTCGCAAACAATTTTCGTAGCAGACGATCCTGAAGCCTGCATGTAAAAACTTTAAAGATGGCGAGTTTGAGTCGTGATTTGCAAGATTATTTATCAAAAAGTGATTCAAAAAGTAAAAATTTTAGCTTCTCCGAATTCAAAACAGAGAATCTGACTAAATGGTTTAATTCTAACTCCAAGAATGTGAGTTACGACAAGGTTCCTACAGAAGAGAATGGGGCAGTAGATTCGTGGTTTAGTACTAGTGAAAGTGCGTCGAAAGACTCCTGCTTGCCTTCGTTGGTAGGTTGTTGTACTTGCATTGGCAATTTATTATGCGATGGATTTCATTAATTCTAAACTAACTGTCTCTGGGTTTTCTTTAGAGTAGGACGCAAAGGATTCTCGGTTTTGGCCTGTTTATTGTCATGGGCTTTGCCTGCATGGGGTTGGTAAGCTTGAAACACTGGTTGATTTATTCCGTGCTTACGTACACGTACGATTGTTTCTTATTATGAAACTTTAATTGGCACTCAAATTGTGATATGTTCTAAGTCGTCCTTGTGTTTCACAATATGATGTCTATGTATTTCAGGCAACATTTTATATTCCAGTACTTGTATTAAAAGCAAGAAAATTCGCCCTGTTATATACAATGGGAAGTCTGTTTTTAGTCTCTAGGTAATATTTTTTTTATTTCTGCAGAACTATGTTGAAATATAGAGCCTAATTTGGTCTTCATTTAGTAGATTCATTAATCTATATTTAGAAAGCTCAACATCTTTTCATGCTTCAGTTTTCTTTAAATTCCTTTTAACGATTCTTTCCAAACAATGTTTTGATGTTTTGAATTTTTGGTACAACACCAAAACTTGGTATTGCAGTTTTTCCATGCTTTGGGGACCTGTTAATCATCTGAAACACTTGTTCTCCTCTGCTCGACTGCCGTTCACGATAGTTTATTTTGGAACATTGATGTCCACTTTATATTTTGCAATGATGGTAGGAAAACCCAACATTTCGTTTCAAAAGTTTCATGTAAACTGTGTTTTTATTCTCTTAAATTGTATTTTTACTAGGTTCAGAGCACTCTCTTAACAGTGATCTGTGCTTTAGCACAAGTTTTAGCTCTAATTTGGTATGTACATTTTTGCTTAATCGAAGCTTTTAAAAAATGATACTATTGCTTTTGCTTGTATATTTTATGTAAATAGTATGGCAAAAGTGCATGCGTTGTGTTTGTTTTAGTTACAAATGCTTTATTTACCTTTACCTACACATATGTGATGGTTGCAGCACATTGCGTTCCGACGGTTTTTACATTTTGTAGTGAATTTATATTAGTTTTTCAAAATCTGATGTAATGTAATTTTGCATCTGTTAGAATATGTAGGTATTTGCTAGTGGGCGTTACCTATTTGAGGCACTAGCTGGTATTATGTGTACCATCGTCATTTACCTATCTGTATTCTCACCTTACATCCTTATTTTAGGTATATTGTAAGCTATATTCCTGGTGGCCAGACTGGTTTAAAGTTTTTCACCAAAATATTTTCATCAGCAGTGACGACAACTGTGAACAAAACACTTCCAGTATGAACAAATTCATGTGTATCAAACATTGTGAACTTTCCATAACTTTGTAAATAGTGTACATGTACTACGCTTTAGTAATGACTGAAGACATCATGTGGTAAACAATTAATTTATTTAAAAATAAAATTACAACACAGTAATTTGATATTTTTATCAAATATATCCCAATTTATAACAATGGAAATTAATGCTGATAATAAAAATTTCAGCACCCGAATTTATGAATAAAGAGCTTAGAGCTTAAGAAATCTTGGCTGAGCTGCAGCTTTTTAAAGCTTAAACGTAGGTGTTTAAAGAATCTGCCGCGTTCATTTAGGAATGAAAATACCATGTGTCGAAGTCGTGATTCGAACTGGAACGGATGCCCGACCAAGTTCTTTAAAGGATTTGGCATCCAGCACGATCATGTAGTCCTGTTTGTCAGGCTTAGCGCTGCATGCTGCGGCCACAACGACACCTAGAATCACATTTTCCATTGAGTTGATGACTGGTCAACAACCATGAATTAACGATACATTAAATAGGAAAAAACTAACCATCATCTTCATCTTGACCACTTGGTGACGGTATGAATACTGGTTCACCACAGTAGAAATCGTTTCCAGCATTCCATGTTGTGATTTTGTGTGTTGTTATATCGCCTTTGCAAAGCTATAAAATGTACAATGGTCATATGTTATATTTCCCATTCCCAACATAAGGAGTTCAATCTCGTACAGTTTTTCTACCATAAGGATGATATTCCTGTATTTATATCATTGTTCATGAAAGTTTATTACTATATTTGATATTCTAAACGAGAGTGAAACTTTGGTAAACAATAGTATATGAATTGTCAAATAATGCAATAAACCACAAGATTAATTTTTTTCATTATTTGCTATATGTGCTACACTCAATTACTAATATGAAGCATATATTAAGGCCATTTAGCTCAAAAAGATTTTCCCCAAACCTACCGAATTTTTCGTGACGCCTTCTTCCAAGAATCCGGTACCATACACATATCGGTATGGTTTACCATTGAAGCGCTTATAGTTGATGGTGGGAAAGTCAAAACCTGTTGAAATATTTTCATTTTGTCAAACTTGTAGTAGATTATCCAGACTCCAGGGGAACTAACAGAGCAGGTATAAACCTACTAATCTTTACCAACAACTTACCAGCATTTTCACCTGCTTCAAAAAGTGTTTCTGGGATACATAGCACGACCCCTTCCTTTTCTTTCGTTGCTGTTGCCTTGGAGTACTTCAGTGCAACCAGGTTGCCCGCTGCACCGCCATCCTGCAAATAGGTAGTTGACAACAGAAAATTGAAACACGCGTCTGATGAATGAGCAGTACACAACAGTTCAATGCGGTAAATAGGTAACACTTGCCACTCGTTTAGGTAAAGGTAAAACAAAACGCTTCGGTAATGGTGGATCGGATGACTTGAAATTCCCACTTCTGGCATATTCCAATGAGAAGCTTTC
>JAQGAE010005059.1:0-11777 GCA_034696685.1 Julus scandinavius | reverse complement strand
AAAAATGTTGTATAAACATCGTTTTTGGACCAAAAATGCGTCATAAGTTTGCGCACACATGATGGTAGGCACACATGATTCTCGTGATTTGTTTCTGCAGACCAAGTTCAAAAACATTTTTGTCCAATGTTCAACGCAGTGGAGACGCGGCTTAACAATGATGTCTAAGTTGCTACTGACATAGGATCATTCTCCTGAAATTTGGTACTATCCCCCTATCATATAGTATTCATTTGCTGGTTTAGAGCACTGAGTTGAATTGAAAAAAATTGCTTGTGTAAACTGGTTTGTTAAAACAGTTTGCTTCTCTTTTGTTGTTTCTACTCAAAATGTTTCGCTCACTTGGGACGAGTAAACTTATAACTGCAAACTTGGATTGTAACATTACTGAAAACATGTTTGTCGTTAAAGTTTGTTATGGTTTACAACGCCAGTCATTCGGGTTTAAACTAAGCTCAGAAAAATCACCAACTAAGTTATTTTCAAACTTATAGTACAATTTATTATTCTTTTCAAATTGAACATGTTTATTTCAGAGATAGAATGTTGGCGAATCATACAGGTTCGGCACGATTATCCGGCATATTTTAAGTCTTATTTCACGTGTTATGAAATTGAAATAACCATTGTCTCCAAGGTTAGCACAAGGTTTTGTGGTTTTAAGTAATCTTGTCAAGGCTGAGGAAAGTAAAATCCGTGGGCTGACGAAACCATGCATCGTGCAGTTTAATGGCTTTTTACGCACTAACAACACTGAAAGGGTGTTGATGAGCTGTAATTACGATAGCTGCGGAATTAATCCAACGCGCATTAATCTAATTAAAATTCAGGACGAGACATTTCCTGACATTTGCTTTCAGAAAGGTTTAATGGTCAACCACGTGGGTGAAGAAGGATAAAACATCCTGAAGTTACCACCCTTTGTTCCACTTGAGATTTATCAAATAGATTTATAACATGGTGTTTCTGCCCACAAGTGTTTAAAAAAATGCCATTTTCGTGAAAATTCAAGGTTGGAATGTTGGAACAACATTATTTTCAATGGGGATTCTTATAAGAAAATATAATGCAGTTTTGTTGACCTCCCCCACTAAGTTTGGCTGGCATTTGCAGATACACTGCATGTTAAAGCATACCAGACATATACTGTCTGTCCACTGCAATATATGAATGATATGAATCCCCTGATATGATATTGAAAAATATTTAGCCCACATGGAAAATAAATGCATTTTAGAAATGCATATACACGTAGATTGAGACACTGATATCAATACAAAAATGTGATCTTTACTGACGAAAGCAAGTATGAAATTTTCAAACCTAGGAGTATTCTCACTGTATGGAGACGAAATGCAACAGCATTGGACCAACAAAATGTACTCAAAATTGTGAAACACGGTGGTGGCAGTGTTATGGTCTGGGGCTGCATGGCATATTCTGAAGGTGGACATCTTCACTTTATAGATGGTACACTTACTGCTAAAGGTTATGTGAGTGTGTTGTGGCATAATTTAGATCCAGCATATTTCAATTATTATTTGATATACTGTACTTGCATAAATTCTACAGTATGTGTCCCTCCCTACTTTTTTTTCTGTTGAAATTTCATTTTTTCTACTTCATGCATTTTTCTATTATTTTAAAGCTTTTTTTTATAATGCAATGTAAAAGCCAAATGATAAGTATTACAATGAGATTGACATTTATTTGCAAATTATTTTACCATTAAAGATAAAAATATGGGGTGCTTCCATACTTTTTTTATCTACTGTATGTGCTTATAAACTAATGTTACATTTCCATAAGTTTTGATATATTTCCAATTAATTAGTTTATTAATTATAAAATAAAATGAATGATGATCTTAAAGGATCTATATTTCAGATCTAAACAAAATATCTGCAATTGTCACTTTATTTAAGCTAGCATTCAAAAACAAACGATAGAACAACGATCAAAATATGTGAATTATACATATGCATATGAACAGCAGAACTTTTAAATAAAACGGAATTTCTTTAAAAATAATCAAAATGTAGCTAGTCCTCATTGACTTTAAATTGACACTCGTAAATATAATCAGCACTCTGATACGCAGAAGAAGTTTAAAAGTATTGTATGCAATACTTTATATGTGCATGTATAATGGTGCTTAAACTTACACCACGAAATGCAAAAACATAAAGAATACACAATTTTCATTTATTGCTGTAATTTTAAGCAATTGAATATATAATTTCGCTGTCTTGTTAAAAGTATAGTTTGAAATATAAGGCTATTTCGATATATTTATGACTATCCTGGACATTGGTTACCAAATTTTAATAGTGTGAATTCTAAAAAAAATCTCACTTCGTGAGACTGCTCACGTTCATGGACGCTCAGTCTTTGGTCAAGGTTGTGCGAAAACCTAATGATTACGGCATAGTCAGATGGGGATGCGGTAATAATTTAAATAAGGAATCGCAGAAAGCATTTACAAAACCACTTGAGTTACTGCATGTAGGAAAAGAAATCAATTTCTACGGACTTCATTCAAATTACAATGATTTAAAAAAAGAAATTGACCTTCCATTCTTAAGAATTTCGAGGACAGTAATGTCCTCTAACACAAAAGAAAATAGTCATGTTGCAGACAAATGAGGTTTATTTCAGAAATGTCAACATTCCCTATGTACATACAGTAAAACCAAAATACCTAAACTTACAGTGTTAAAAAAAAGTATTTGAACACCCATAATTCTGCTAATATTTCCAGAAACACATTCATTATAAACATGAAATTTATTACAAAGCTTTTGTAATATGGAATCATCTGGGGTAGGAAATACTGCGTTTATTGATGGAAATATGAATGCCAGAATGTTTATCTATATTTTGGGCAGCAACCTTCCTGAGTTTGTGGACAAATTAGGATTAAATGGGTCATTTTATTTTCAACAAGATAATGATCCTAAACATACAGCCAACATCACCAGGGAGTGGTTGCTGTATAATGCACCAAGATGTCTTCTTAAACCTCCCCAGTCACCTGACTTAAACCCAATATAAATTCTGTGGAGTATTTTGGACCGCATTACGGACTGTTCTTCTTGATGAATGGGGGAAAATAGGACCTGAAATAACAATAACTCTCGTCCAATCGATGCCAAAGAGACTCCAAGCTGTGATTGATGCAAAAAAATTGTATACCAAGTATTGATTTGAAAATTATTCATAGGATTTGATCAAGTGTTCAAATACTTTTTTGTCTTTGATTTTTGTTGTTTTTATTTGTAAAAAAATGTATGTGTACATTTATGAAAGTTTGTCACCATCAAATGTTTTGTTCCATATTATAAAAGCTTTGTAATAAATTTCATGTTTATAATGAATGTATTTCTGGAAATATTAGCAGAATTATGGGTGTTCAAATACTTTTTTGATCACTGCATGTCAAATTTAAAAATATACTGAGATTTTAAAATGCTCCGAAAAATATTAAACTTTTCAAGACTCGTTCAATTTTGTATTCTTGCAAAGTTTATTTATTTGTTGGTCTTGGTTGGCTAAGGTTTATGGACCTAAACACAACTAAGGCTAAAAATGACCCAAGCGATCATCGGTCAATCCTGCATGCATGCAAAGGGTCGATCTACACTACAGGATAAAGATACTTCTGTATTTAGTATATTTATAAACATAGTAAACTGGAGAACTGCAATTTTTAAAAACACAGTTCCTTGACAGGTGTTTCATTCTAAATGAGGTAATAAATAAGCTTGATAGTACAAATCATTCTATAAGTATAATTATATACAGAGTGGGCCAATAAAAAGTAAATCAACTTTATAAAAATCATAAAATGGTTATTTGTTAATGGAATTTATTGAAAATTTGTACATGTGAACTTGAATAGGATACAAAAAAATTCCCATATGTCAATTTGTGTTCAAAGTTAGCATCTTTCGTGGAAATACAAGCCCTAAGGCGCATACACCATTGGGCGATTGACTCGTCGATTGCTGTTTGATAAATTTCATTTCAAGCGTTCAAAATTCGCTGATTCAACTCGTCCATGTCTTAACTTTGAGCGATACACTTTGTCGACCATTATACCCCAGATTGCATAGTCAAGTGGATTTAGGTTGGGACTGTTAAGTGGCCAAAGACTTGGAGGAATGAACGCAGACATCGACGAGTTAAAGCAGCGAATTTTGGATGCTTGGAATGAAATTTAATCAAATAACAATCAACGAGTCAATCGCCCAATGGTGTATGCGCCTTTGGGGCTTGCATTTCCGTGAAAGGTGCCAACTTTCCACACAAATTGAAATAGGGAATAGGTGTATCCGATTTAAGTACACATGTACAAATTTTCAATAAATTCCATTAACAAATAACTATTTTAAGATTTTTATAAAGTTGGCTTACTTTTTATTGGCCCACCCTGTATATACCATATACCGTAAATAATCATATATTAGTACATTGCCTTGCTATGTGACAAATGTTTATAGTTCAACTATTGGGATGTATTTTTTACATGTTCACAATGTTAATTTTGAATTTAATTAAGCCAGAGTAAAAGTCACAATTAAATTATCAGAATTATGGGAAATGGGAGCGGTGTTCTAAAATGTACCACAACTAAAAATCATTATATATATATATATGTATATATTATAGGCATTGATCTTCTGCTGCTAAAAGATCAACATGAATAATTCGGAATTAGGTGATGTTGCACTGATTAGGGGGTAATCAGTATTTATAATAAGGTTTCACTATATAAGAATAATTAACTGAAACACTTGCCATAAAAGGCCATTGGCCATTTACTACATCCGAACCTTGTGGAACATAACATTAAACTAGTTTAGCTGTATGGTAAACGCCCCAACATTGAAATAAATAATGTTTAATAATAATAAAAACGGGGTATTTGACAACATCGAGGTCGGCATATATGGCACAGTGTTCTACAGGAGGAGATTATTAGAATATTATTTTCTTATCGTGTAACATAAAATACTATCATAACTTAATCACTTATTAAATACTATTGCTTCGAGTTCGAGCCAAATACAAATTAGCTCACTTAGTCTAAAGGTGTGTTTCGGCTAATTGATTACACCTAAGGTTACTAACCATACGCGAACCAGGGAGTGAACAATAAAGAAAGTGAGAATGGTTAGAGATTTGGGTCATGTGCTAAACGATAAACGTATTGTAAACGCCTGTAAAACTTCCATAAAATGTAGTGATATGATTAGCAAATTTTTTTGGGTATTTATAACAGGTTACCATCATACATATAACCTACAAGTATGGACAATGGATGAAGGAGTTGTAAAACTAGTCATTATATCTCAGGATATAAGTGTAAAAAAATCAAAAAATTCAGTTAGTTCATCAAGAAATCTTTTCGAATCACGTTAAATTGTTTCAAATAAACTAACCAAACGTCGTCAAATGCATTTTGTCAACCACGTGCATTTACTTTTAATTTGTTCAATGCAACAACACATATGTTCACCTTCGAGGGTGAAATAAAAGTGAAAATAAAGAAGAGTTGCCAAAGACCGGATTTTCTTGAAAAACGCGTGGGTGAGCAGGTAAAAATATGGGTGTACATCAGTAAATGTGCACGTGGTTTTTCAGAAGATATAATGTGAGAGTTTTTTGCCAACACATTGCGAATACCACAAGGATGACACATCCATTAGATTCACCTGTTTACCACCAACTACAGTATTACTTCAAATACGCGAGCCCAAAAACCTAGAAACCCTCAAAGTCCCCCATATTAACCTTTAGGCGGGAAGATCATTTCTGAATGTCATCACGTACGCCACCTACAAACGCAGAAGTCAAAGCAGTCATGAATCAAACAGTTCATTTCTATGTAATCTATAAACAAGTTGAAAATGTCATAGATATGACACATGATATATAAACGGATGTAGCCAGCCGTACAGAGCTTAATTTATAGTTTATTGAAAAAGACCATTTTTGTGAAGTTTTGTAGATAAACTGTAGCATTTGTATAATTATTAATTGACATATTTATTTAATGTTTTTAAATATTTTTTTAATTATAGCTTCATTGCTTAATACAGAATAAGTAGCTTGTTGTAAAGATAATGAAAACATGTTTTCTTAAAAATACATTTAATAATAACTTTATATGAATTTTTACGTCAAGTCAATGATTTCCACATGAAGAATTCTAATGGCTAGTACACACTATACGAAACACGAAACTGAAATAAAGTTTATGTAAACCAAGTTATCGAAACGTGGTTTCGTGAACATATTTCTATAAACAGGTTTGCCCAAATGTAGTTGTCCACACACAGGAACTGCTTGCTGGTCAAGGTTTGCTATACACACTTCATTGCAGACGTACGACGCTTATACTAGAGTGAACACAAAAAACGATATTCGTCTTTAGCACCATTAAACAATGTTTCCCTTGATCTTCACCGCCTCTTGAGCGATCACCGAAATGTTTCATGGAAACCAGTTTTCTTGGCCAAAAGTTTCCTGAAACTTGGTTGCAGAAATCTGGTGAGGATCCACATATCGCAAACATATTTGTGAAATGTTGTTTCAGTGTCGTGTTTCATATAGTGTGTACTACGCACAAGACTAGATGTTTCACCGTCACAATGGCAACAAAATTTCGCGAAATTAATGTGAATACACGTTAATAAACTTACTTAAAGGTATTCTTAAATATACATATTTGTAAGACATCATTTCTTTTCAATATAATTTACAACAAGCGACTCTTACAGTACTAAGCAATGAAGCTATAATTAAAAAATATTTAAAAGCATTAAATAAATATAATATTTAATACTTATATACGAATAATTATATGAAGCTACAGTACATGACATGAAACCATAATCCCCTACTCTTCAAAATTGTATCCTATACATGGTATTGTATAGTACATATGTATAATCCCAACATATATATGAAGATAAACCAATTACAAATATGCAATATTACTTCGGGGTCGATTGTACAAACAGGCGCTGCAAAATATAGACACAATGGTTGAGACATTAATATACTATACATGTTTATAGTTAACTACTTTGAATACCGCACACACAATAATCTGACAACTTCAATATCCTTAAATCTAACTTGGTAAAACGGTGGCTGAATTGAATGTTTGCAGTTTTAGGTACAATCAAGTTGGAACAACTTCAAGCTTTTTCAACAAAGGTAGTTGTAAATTAAATCACTGGTGTAATTATAGCCAGCTATTTAGGACAAAGTGTTTCCTGAAAAATACAATGCCAATTAAATCAAATTTTCAATCTAATTAAGTAAAATATGGAATGGCAGAGGTCCAATATATTGCAGAATACCTTCACAAGTAATGTTTGGGCGTGACAATTACTTTCTAAGAAAATAATTTCATTGTCTTGTTTCAAATTTTGAAAGGTTCAACCTTAATAAATGTAATTAAAAGTCAGTTTTACACAGTATATGCACAATTGTATAAAAGCAGTCTGCAAAATTGTAGCAATTGAAAATATATTTTCAATAATGAGTATATATTCAAAATATGATGTTTTGTGACAATTTAAAATTTAACAAAAGCAATACAATCAACAACAAAAATTATTTACATCTGTAAATTAGAATTATGAACCCAATAAAGTATTTATATACCATGAAAATGTTGAATAACATCCGAAATAAAAAAAAATTTAAGGTTATAAAGAATGTAATAAATGTAGCTTATCATTTTTTTTTAATTATTTGTATTCATTTATGTTCTAAAAGAAAACGCAAATTATAATTATTTCACAAAAACAAAAACCAAGTATTTGGACAGTGTATAAGACGCTCTATAGAAAACATGTCCAGAAATATCCCTTTCAAGTGCCCAGCAATTGGCAACTATGGCCATTACAAATTCCCAACAGCAGTTGAGCAAAAGTACAGCTAAGAATCTACTGAACAAGACCAATTACCACAGACGACTTGGGAAGAAGAGACAGTGACATTAACTCAATTACCAACAGAGTGAAGTGACTCAACTTTGTTAAAGAACATCTTAATAAACCAATGGCTTTCTGGGAAGGTTATTTGTTCACTAATGAAAGCAAATTAAAATTTATGGGAGTGATCGTAGCAGGTATGTGTGGCGAATACCAAAAAAAGAATCCATATCAGGAAAAGTGTCTGTGTATCATCAAAGGGTGTTGATAAGGGTACACTTACTGCAGAAATATCTGTGAATCTTCTGCAGGATAACTTCAAGAAAAGAATGGAAAATTTAAAATATGTAGGACACTTTCACTTTTCAACAAGATAACAACCCAAAAAATACAATGGAATAAATCGTTAGTGGCTATTATATAATGTCTACACACGATTACAAACCCCACCTCGGTCACCAGACCTTATCATAATCTAGAATTTGTGACATCAACACGTCCGAAAACATGAAATCACTGTAAAACGCGACTGCAGTGAGTGCTCTCACATAGTAGACAAATGCTATAAAAACATTGGTTTATACTATACCAAGAAAGCGGAAAGTCCACACAGAAGCAAATGAACTTCATAACATAACATTAATAATCTAATTTATTGTTGGTAATGTAATGTAAGTGTCCAAATACTTTGTGACAATGTACTTTTAGAACATAAAATACATAATGCAAATATAGCTTGTAAAATTGATAAGCTTCGCTTATTAACTTTTTAAAAAAATATTTTTTGATATTTTATTTATATTTGTATACTTTATTATACCATTACAAACACACACCCAATTTCTCACTGTTTTGAAATTAATTTTAAAAACAATTCCTTTTATACAAATAACGTACTAATTAAATGCTAACAGTTTCTCATCATATCACTAGTGTAGTGCGTGTTTGCTTACTGTATGTGTACCATTGGGTCTATTTTATATATTTGAAAGCTGCAGGCTGAAAATTAAATAAGCAAGTGTTCTATAAACTTCTTTTATAACCGAGCAAGTAACGTATGCTCGATAACGTTTGTAGCAATTTTATGTATTGAAGGTAGGAGGAATTTTAACGAATAAGTTCAATGACCCATTTTTGACTACTGGACGACAAATTGAATTTTTTACTTCTTGTAAGAAAGCGCTGATAGCGGGTGTGGTTTGCCCTAGATTTGTTTAAAATAAAGGCATTATAGTTTACATGCATGCTAATTCCAAACATGATCTTTGACCCTCATTAAAATCGTCCTGATTATCATTTATAATGTAGCTTTCGTCGTGTGAGCTACATTTGTTTTTTTCAAAATGAGTACTGCCGTCATTGTTAATGTTATGTTGTTATACTGTATATAGCGGCTATTTCTAAAAGTTAGAAAACAACATTTTTAGCATTCAAATAACATTTCTGGATATTTGAAAAAAAACAGCATGTTGTTCAAATGTTTAATGTGTATTTTGCTCTACCATAATTTTCATACATTGTCGGCATTCATGCACTGCACAACATCAAAGAAAGGTAACATGTGGTTTTTCCATTGAAAATTGGTCTTACAAACGTTTTCTGGTAATCATCAGTACATGTACATGTAAGGTTATTAAAATGATCAATAGAATATTGTATTCGTTAGCTTCCGCTTATTATTGTTCAGATTTGTATAAAAGCTTGATAAATTGTGGTACTTGAGGAATTGTATTACAATATAAATATTTTTTTTAATAAAATACAAAGAATGCTCATGAATCGCTCTATAATTTCTGGAAGTAAAAGATAGAAGGCATTACAGGTATTGATAATGCTTTTTTTGTTTGTTCATTCATAAATTTTAAATTGCAAACTAATTTTTAACTGTTGGAGTAATTAGCTTTACAAAAAGTTTCGTTAGAATAACGAATTTAAAAATCTGAAATTATCCATTTATTAAAACATTTTTCTCACTTAAAATATAAAAGCAATTATAAGCCCACACAAATAATTCAAAGCAGGTTAATTAGAAAAAAATAGAAAAAATGTTCAAAATTGCAACTTATTTGTTGCAATAAAAAGTAAAACATTTAACAGTCATTAAACTTAAAATTATGTTTGATGAAAAGGAAGCTTATAAAATCGATCTAAAAAATGACTTAAAAACACAAGAATAATGAAAAATTTAACTTGTCGGCTTACAAAAATAGATGTAAATTAGTTTGTAGATATTGTTAAGAAAACAATTCTCTTTGAAATACTATGAATGAAACCAAGTTAAAACACGATATTTTGTCATATTTCTAGATTTGAAGCATTACTTCGTAGGGTCATTAAATGCAAAAATTCAATTTGCTCAAAAAAATATTTAACGATTTAAATGTTCTTTCTTTGTTACAAAAACGTATGCCATGTGCTAAATAAAATTGATTCAAATTCATAAAGGATCACAATTTTGCTCCAATTCCAATAACTTTTTGCCAACATTTTAGTAAGCTCTTATATAAAAACTAATTATTGTTATAGCAATTCCAACAGCTTCATCTAGTTCATCAATAGTCATCACGCATGCATAAACATTTAGGTTTCCGCCCAAAATGATGGGGAGAATAATTTAAAACATTAAGTTTTTTGCATTTCATGTTTCCACTTGAGCCATAAACTTTAAAAAGTAATTGCACGAGTGCTTACTGGTGGGCCAAATTAACGAAACAACCAAAAAGTAAACTTTCTTTTAAACGTTTGCTATTTATTATCTTGTGTTCCGCTAAAATAACCCCGAGTTTGCAAGCAGTATCTAAACTTCAGTAAAGAATCTGACAAACAAGTTCATTTCTGGCATCAATTTAGATGTTTATATTAAAGTGATAAAGTTGGATTTACGATGCAAGGGATTTATGTAAGCGACCACTCAGATAACATATCCATGAGGAAAGTAACAGTACGTACAGTACTACCGTGCGAACAACCAAAAACAACAAATGCATTCCGGATAATGTGACCATTGGATATTAATACCAAATGAACAATAACAGAATACCAGTAAGCATAAACCTCTCAAGATATGGTTCATGGGACCAATCGCACTTTTATGTTCCTCAATGTGACCACATCATCCTGAACACTTTGTAACTTTAATTTTGATACACTTCCACTGCTTTGTTTTGCATAGCAGCGACAGTTTGTTTTTGAAATAGCTTAGAAATTTTGATAAAGACAAATTTGTCATCATTTTTCATGCGCCTGTAAAATATGATGATAAAAGAAAATTTCACTTTCTTTTATATTTATAAATTACTACTTGTCACCCTAAGAAAAATACCAGAAAGTTTTTTCGATTTTTTTTTAAAGCTAATTCATCCTAATACCAGGTTTTAGTAAAACGTTTTGTGGCAAAATAGCTAAAAATAATACAACATAATTTGAAAGGAACTCCTTAACGGTAATTTGGCTCAGATATGAAGATAGGTCCGTGGCATACATTCATTATTTATATGGTTCATGTAGATGTATGCCTATTATAATATGATATCGATAACATATACAGTACCTACAGTTATAATTAAACGCTCGTGACTTAAACCCAAATGCCTGAATTTTACTGCTAAAGGCTGTTCACTCAACTACAATTGAATATCAATATTATAAAAACTTGAAGAAAGAAAAACTAAAGCCTAGTACATACCAACGAAAGCACGGAGCAAAAGCAAGGTTTTCGGTAAAAGTTTGCGGCTAAAGTATACTTTACGTCATTTTTGGAAATTGGTAAAAACATGGATATTATGTTTTTACACGATAGAAAACTTCATTAAAAACTCGAAAATA
>JAQGAE010005058.1:0-11777 GCA_034696685.1 Julus scandinavius | reverse complement strand
TTTTAAATCGGACATTTGGTTGCTGACAAAAACACATTTTTACTTGATTCATGCAGGTGAGTCGATTTTTTTGCACTCAAGTGTATTATTCCTAACACAAACTCCGTAATTCCTAACATGTAAGGTGCATTTTACTCCCAATATGTCCATCAACTCTTCAGAGACATGTGCAAGTCATGTACAGTGACCATGAGGCTAGAGGTTGTAGAATCGAGTTTTTGGAAAATTAGGAAAAAAATACCTTATAAACACAACAAGCAACCATGTTTGTATGAAGAATTCAATTAATTACTTTGGTAATGGTGACCACATGGCTCTCTGGCGATCATGTTAGAATCTCTTGAGACCATCTACTTTATGTTCCATAAAGCAGCTCTAGTCAGCAAGGAATCCAACACTTCTGCTGATGGATTTGAGCAATAAATAATCGCCTAATGTTCTGTTTTCAAGGGCATGTGGAATGGGCTTTACGTTTGTCGTTCTCCTTTTCGCCACTCATGCGAATGAGGGAGGATGCAATTAAAGATGCAAAAGTTGCCTTCCGATCCATGCTTTGTTTCCTCAGGGAAAATTCAAAAACTAACCATATTCAACGTGTTGCCATTCATGAGCAAATAATAGAATTAACGCAGTAAAAAAACCGTTCAGCTTGCATAATTTCATGCAAATCATACGCGCGTGCGCCTAATGATGCAACCCGGCCCTCTTATTAATCTGCCTTTTGAAGTTTAGCGCTGGAGAAATATGCTTATTCGGTAAAGAGAATCAAACAGGCAGTCCAAGTGCCTTAACCTCACTCATTAGCAAATTAGATAGTCGACAAATTAATTTGAGAAAGTTGGTCTTGCTTCTTTAATTAGTTTCCAGCATTTTTGGTGGAGTGTTTATGCTTTTGGCCATCCTGAAATAGACCAGTCGAGGTGGACAAAATGGATTTAGTCAAAATATTGAATTTTTTATGTTTGACTTTGATACAATTTGATGTAGTACCTTAAAATGTATATTTTCAGTGTTGTATACAGCTTCAAAATAGGACATATAACTAGTGTTTTAATTTTCAAAACCATTTATAAGTGTTCTAAATTAATCGATAAGGCATGCAAATTAGAAAACTAAGGTTTTACCCAAATTTCGATTTTATACAAGTAGGGTTTCAACAGAATAATGTTAATATTTCAGAATTTAAACAGCACTGTACATGCTGGGGAGAATAGACAATGGAATCCATGTATGTATATGTATATATTCATCTTTTAGATAATGAATTGTATATTCCTGTATATATATTCATCGTCTAAAAGTAACAGCTGAGATTCCTAAAATAGCCATCACGACAATGAGAATTTTATGTCAGTGGTCTTGATATTTGTAACTCTAGACAGCCTGCAACAATGGCAATTATTCCAGTAGAAAATTATCGCAGCTGATCTCTCAGACAATTCAGTGTATTTTTTAAAGATTTCCACAACTAACATCTGGCATCTGGAATTAGAAATTGTGTTAAAAGATCGATGAAAATACTAAACTTATTCAAGTAACCCTACACGGAAATTAGCAATGTTATTGTTATAATTATCAAAACAACAGCTGTAAGGGACATGAATGCATTATTGGGGGAGATTAAATTACCAATGTTTTCATATTAACTATCGAAGTGCCAATCTTAGATCACCGTATTTTATGACCATATTAAACATGAACTGAGGCAATCAAAAAGCCAATGTTTTCAAAAACAGCTGTGGGCTTTTATGAATGGTGAATAAACACAAATGTGCTAAATGTGGCCTTACTACATGTATAAATCTTGTATTGGTATAAGATCGGAAATCTACAGGAATGCCCCTATATATATAATTCTCGTAATTCTATGTTAAACATTGGATGTCTTGGATAAAATGTAATCGACTGTACTGCCCTCATGTTGGCTTCTGACATTACATTCAAATTAAAGTCTGGATGTGATGCTTAGATGTAAGTTGAATATGTGACCTCTTAAGACTTAGAATTTTGAAGAAATCAATACTTTGAAGACAGTTTCAAGATTTGTGTCGATATATTAAGTCAATAGTTGCATTTATTTGCAGTTTGTGTCGCGTTTACAAGTCAGAAATTTTAAGTGGATCTAATAGTGCTTTTTTTTGTGACTTTTTCTTGGTTTAGGGCCTTCATCCTCAATGAAATTTTCTTTTTGCTACACCCCGTACAAAATTGATTCTGCTGCTGGACCAGCTTAATAGATATGTCAGGTTAGATGCATTCCATCTTCGTTTGCTCCAAAGAACGGTTTTACAAAAATCGTATTAAGTTTTGGATCAGGAAATAGAACACCATCTGTGAAACAGAAAATCTGCCAAAATGTAAAGAAAAAAAAAAAAAAAAAAGTTCCTACCTTCGAAATGTTGTTTGATTCGTTTCTGGTATTCCAGAAATACCAGAAGATCTAAAAATGACATCATCAATGAGGGGAATCCTTGAGACAGCTTCCAAACTTAATTTAATCAATTTGTTTTAAAAGGATCTGGGATATTAATGGGCTTTGGCAGGAGCAAAGATAACTTGAAAATATACATGAATCAATGTGAACATTGTTCGTGTAAATCTTGAACATTTGTGAATACGGGTTTGACATTCTAATGTATGAATTTATAAACATGTCAATCACATTGCGTTGAAAAGGCTTTTCTAGAACATGCACATTATCGTACAACATAAATTGTAAATACTATTTTTTTTTGTTGAATCATTCATTGCACTATGCAGTTATGAGATGGAATTGATGGCTTGGAAATTCACTTTCATTTACACAATTTTGAAAAATTTAGTTGGTCATATATGCGACCCTGTATAACACTATATCATTTTTATGTTACAATATACAGTGATTTTGCTATATTGGGGCTATATCGCGCTATATATTTTGAGAAAAATTCTAAGTCCATGTTTGCTTCCCATACATCGACATAAAATGCCATATATGGTCATAAATGTTTATCATAATATGGAAGGTAATATGGCTCTATAGTTGTTCCACCCTTGAAGTTATATGACTCGTTTTAAAAATCATTCATTCCAATATTCAGCTATGTGGTGGTATTGATGGATTTCCATATGCAAAATTCTGATAAATTTGGTTTGAATGTTTATTTTGGACAACATTGTCTCTGGTGTCAAAGAAAAGCAGCGCTTTGCCAAATTTCAGAGTTACCGATGCATGTACAAGTGCACGCATGCACACTTGCAAACATTTATGTACAGGTATAACAAAAAAAATTCTTATATATTTTGCGTAATTTTTTTTTCTCAAATGTATTACATTTCGAGAGTTATTGTCTTCCATTGTTAATAGTGACATTGTAATGCCATGCTCGGATGATCGTGTACACGGATACAAGTGTAATATGGAATCCAATAAATTTAATTTCCCGGGTTTACCCCTTCAGAGAGGCGTACATTTTACCATTTTCATTTATGCAAAAGTAAAAAGGAAAAGACGACATGTTAACAGGTGAAGGGAAACATACTCGTTTAATTCAAAAACTTGCTCATAAATATTCAAAATGGGGAAAATCAATAACATGAAACTACGCGCCAGAAAAACGAAACCAGGCCAGAAAAACCTTGTCTCGTGTGTCATAAAAAACATGGCAAATATTCAAGAGTGAATTACATATTTTTATGAAATCACTTAATTACTTATTCAGTTTCTTCCAAACCTTGGTTCCAATGAAATCTTGATAATATGTGATGGTCTCCCAATAAAAAAAATAACAACTTTGTGAAAAATGCTTCGATTTAAATGAAATAAACGCCACAGTTCAACGAACCCAATCACTGGTCATCAAACAGTCCGGGCTTGAAACAATGGACTACAAAATTTGGGGAGTTATCCAGGAAAAGGTTTACAGATCGAAGATTAATAATATAAAGACTTGAAACTACGAATTAAGAAAACTTGGATTGAACTCGAACAGCGTATTATCGATTCGTCAATCAAAGTATGGCGCGTTAGACTCCGGGATTGTGTAAAGGCCACCCGATAACATTCTGATTTTAGAATTCATTTTTGTTCCTACACTATTGTTCCATGTTTGTGACACAATTCATATAAATCGAAGCATTTTTCACGAAGTTGTGATTTTTTTTTATTGAGTTCTACTTTTTTATGACTCAGTGATTATAAAATGAAAAAAGCGCATGTAGGTGGTTAAATGCCCTTGACGTCAATACAATATTAACTGATCAAATTCTGTTTTCACCTGTTACCATTAGTGTATTTGCCAAGTTTTTAGTTTAATTGAAAAATATATCAAGTCAAATATTGTATTAAGTTTAGCTTGTGCATATATTGAAGATGAGAATAAAATGTCTACATCACATTGTCAGTTACAATCCACCAATCTTTGAATTTTACTAAATGGAGTTGAGGGATTCTTAAAAGCCTGCTGGGAATTTCAAAGAAAGATTTGGTATTTTTTACAAAAAGTACACGCCATGTGACATTTAGTTGTCCTCTGTAAAACGAATGGGCCATTATAGGATCTTGGGAGGATTTTGGAAGAAAATATGAAAGAAGGAACAAATATAAAAATGAAATGCGAGAACATATCTTCAAAGCTATATTATAATAATTTTAAATTTTTTAAAAAAAGTTATGGTTTTCTACTTGGAATGTTATTTACGAATTTTCGAATACTGAAAATATGGACATCGATTATTTGTTTTTTGACATCTTTTTGCCATTGTTTTTGAAATAGACGAATTTTCATTTAATATGTTTTATTCCCATTAGGGATATTAAAATGGGTGTGTACAAGCTGCTCGTGATGTAAATGTGCTAATTTAAATTTTATTCCAGTTGCATGACTTGGCTTTTGGCATATTGCTGGTCAACTTTGTTTTATTGCTACGGAATTATCAGTAATTAAGTCAGACACTTGGAAAATTATGAGCAAATTTTGTCATGGGACTAACTTACAATAAATTTCAAAAGTGTTCTAAATTTTAATGAGGACATTTTCGGTAACATCATACTCATGGGATTTAGCATTTGCATCTTTTAACATATGCCTTGGGACATTCAATGTCTTATTTAAACAACAACTGGCATTTCTATTTAAATATAGTTCCTTCTAGTTTCCATACAGAAAGGAAACCTTCATATCTTTGAAATTGGATTTTAAAAAAAAGAGATTTGTCATCCTTTTTGGACGTAGTGGAATAACTTTAATTTGCTTGCTTGATGTAACATTTTAGTAATCAGAAATCTAATATGCAAATGGTAAACTTAGGTTACATATATGTAACTTGTATATTTAATGCACTGTTACCATAGCACCCAAACTTATCTAGCTGACATTGGCCAACTTAAAAACGGTACAGTTTCTGCAAAAGAAACATGTTTATAAAGAGAATGGGACATTTTTCTTCAGCCAAATTTGTAAGTACATGTATGACGTTCTTAATACTTTTCTACTTGGATAAACTCATTTTTTCCACAAAAATCTCTAGATAGTTAATGCAATCGATGCTGTTTTCATTCGCTTGGATAGTTTTCATCAGATTAGATTATTAAAGTAGTGCATTAATTCTCTTTGCGTCATTTCACACGAGCCCACTTAAAATGTGAGACATGAACTTATAGAGGCGTTTCTTGTTGTATTTTTTACTTTTTGTTGTCAGGCGTGATTTAAATAATGTATGTCGCTAAGCCCTTTTATGGTTGAGCTTTATTTATCTGACAAGAGGGTTTCATTTAGTCATTTACGGGATTATGTTGGAAATCTATGCCCATTTACCTGCTCTTGCAAATGGCTTCAGTTTATCAACATGCATTTGAATCATCGTATCGTGTGTGTGGAATGCATTAGTTGCATATATATATATATATATCCAATGACATATGACATTTTGAAATACGATACATGCATTTGTTCAGTTTTTTTGAGAAATTTGGATCCACTTGAAAATCGTTTGAATGATTAATGATTGGAGGGAATGTTTTAGACTGCTATTGTATAATTTGTTATACATGTGCATATTTGGTTATTTGTTGGGAATGTAACAAAATCTGAGTACCTTCTTAACTATTTTGGATGTTTTAGATAAGCATATACGCCAGATGATTTTTTAAATGTTCAGTTAAGGAGCTTTAATAAAAATGTATGAGTTATTTTTAGAATTTTACTTGAGAAAACTCACAAGAAAGAAAGTTGGAGATTTGGAGAATACAGAAATCAATACCAATTGTGCTGTACTTGTATAAGTATACGGGCAGTTTCCAAGTTATCACATATTCTGTCATCATCAGAACTTCTGTATTACAAACAAATAATTGTACTTGTACTGCAAGTACCATTATGAGTAGAGTTGATGAGGGGTGATAAGGCAGTACATTTACTTCCAACTGATTAACATTTGAACATCAAAAGGAGACTATTAGATTTAACAGAGCCAAATGCTCTGTTAAATGATCAGTTAAAATTTATGTCTTGTGAAATATATGCAATAAAATGTCAGTTTTAAAATGTACATGTACTACTTCCAACTGATTAACATATGATCATCAAAAGGAGAATACTATTCTGTTGAGATCAAAAGAACCCGCTTCAACTATACATTTTTGCATCACTGTTTCAAACTAGGCATAAACAGTGATTAGTTGCCACAGTATAATTTATCGTATTATAAAACTACAAATTGGAATTTGTTGTTTTCAAAAATAAACAAAGGAAGCTTGAAGTCTTGATTAGAAATTGTGTTCATCGAGTTCACTTCCATTATAGTACATGTCTGCTTGATGACAATTATTTACATTAATTATTTTGTCATCCTGCAAGCCTGTCTGGAATTTGAACTTAACTTGGTTTCTAATAATATCCGGGTTGGTAAATGCAAATTGTCCTAGTTGATCCATCCATTTTAGTTACTCGAGATGTTCATTCATCCTTTTTTTTCATTTTGTTATACTCTTCACCTATTTTTTAGTCCCATTACGCATTTTTTATCCGCGTTATGAGCATATTTATCACTCGCAGATGTTTCCTTATCCTTGTTTTTTATCTTCTATTATTTTCATCTTTTTTCACAGGTTCAACAGTCGCATTTATCTTAGTTTCTCCATCTTTATTATTTGAACTTTCTTTAGTCCGTGAAACTAATACATTTGTTATCGTTATTACGCTTTCATTGCAGTGTGTTATACACTCTGTAATTGGTTGTCAGGAAATATGGAGTGGTCGTTTTTTAAGCTTGTTTTCAATTGCTTTATATGTTCAGCAGGCCCATTTTTTTGAATGAAAGAACATTTTAGAACTGTCAATGACTGGATATAAACATGCATGTTTAGTAGAACCTTAATTTATTTATGTTTATTTTCATCTTAATAGATATGTTGAGTTGCTCAAACACATGGTTAAAGAACGTTAAGTAATTTCAAATCAGAGCTTTTATCTGAAACATGTGGTTATGCAACTGATTTCAAATCTTCCATCTTCCATCAAGTATAATCTATAGAAAATTTGGAACAAAACTACCAAATTAAAGCAGTTATTCTTCATTTTAGGATGGTCTCCATCTTGTTTTTCATTTCTTTCCCAAAATTTGAAATTGTTAGATTTTGAAATTTTAAGATGTTTCTTGTTTTTTTTCTGGGTTGTTATAACATTTGTTGCTCAATAACATCTCATATGCACGTCTCAGCAAATGCACAGGCTTACTGTACGTGAGAAGTTCAACTTACGTGTCGAAACAAGCACCAGCATAATTATGATATTTAGGCCAGTAGTATGTAAGTTTCAGCCTCATGAAACTAGAAACTTTAAATGAATTCGGTTTCACACCATTGCCCTAAAGAACATTCTGCTGCTACATGGGTAAACATTAATGAATCCACTGTGTTGAGCCCATGGACGTGCGCTTTCCTAAATGCACAATGCAAATAAGAAAGTTCTTTTGTTTCATTCAAATAGAAATGGTAGAGTAATTCTAAACTTTTTGATTTTGTTATTACAATCAATTCCATGACTGATGAAGTTTGTTTCGCTAGATGGCGCTGCTACTGTAAATAAGGGACACTAAATTGTATACATAATATAGTGTCATCATTAAAGTTTTTCTGAAATATTATAATCTGAATATCAAGAATAATTCATAATGATTTATTGTTTTATACTGTCTTACATATCTTCAAAACATATGTTACATGCTTTGTGTATGCGTTTTTCATTAACTTGCCTACATTCACTGCTTTATATTTTATCCAAATTTAAAGGCAAACAGATCTAATCTTCTTAGTATATTTATATTTTTTTAAATACATTCCAGTTTTTTTATCTCACTCCTCCTTCAGTATTTCTCTAAACCTCGCTGAATTTCTAACTGTTTCCATCAACATCTTTTTTTAAAATAAGCTCATTTACCTGATAATTTAATATTGTGATGCTCACAAATCTCCATTATTTAGTACAGTCCCACGTTTTATGAAATTGTCTGTAGTTTTCATTCATTCCACATCGTGCTGTCGTGTTTTGAATTTTAAACGTTTAATGTACATTTCCACATGACAGCAAGTAAATAACTGAGCCCAGCTACTATACAGGAAGGAAGTTTTATATATCTACATTTATGCTTATTTCATAAAAGTATTTCGTTTTTGTCCATCATTCTTGGTATTATTGAATATTTATGGCATTTTTGTGCGTAGTTTTTGATGTGGCTTGCACGTATATGGTCGTCTTATGCCATGGCGCATCCTTGATGTTCCAAAAGGGCCACTTCAAGGCTTACCAATGTCCCAAATTCCTCTTTTCTCATAAACCCTTGAAGATATTCTCAGCTATGAATCTCATATTGTCTTATCCCAACGAATCAAATTTGCATGAATATGTGACCATACTTTGCAATAAAATGACCAACTTCAACCTCAATATTGGATTTCTTATATCCTGTTTTCCACAATGTCGACTTTTCGTAAAATGCATTAAAATTCGTGTTGGGAATAGTTGTGTTTCTTTATAAGGATTGATACTGACGGATTAATTTGTCAGTGTTGTGACGCTGTGTTGGCTTTACAAAACTTTTATATAAGTAAACCAAACTAAAAGGAAAAACTTGTATGTGAAGCATCATTGGCTTACAGTCCGATTATCAGTGCTCAGGTCCCTCGCATTAATTGTTAAGCCCTTTGTACTAGAAACATGGACGAAGATTAAACCAGATTAGCAAGTAAATTAAACAAGTCTTGTATGAAAAGTGGTGCTTGATCGACCCAAAGTAAGATTAATCTGGTTTTACTTAGTGATTAGATCTGGCAACAAAAAGGACATTATTTTAGTTGCTAATAGTTTAAGGCGCTTTTCTATTGTTAGCACAACTGCTATCATCATAAAGCCATTGTTGTTTTAAAGATGAACATAATACAACAACATTTCAAACATGTTGCTGTTTAGAATTATTCTGCCAATAAACTGTTGAGTCACTTGATTCCTGACTTGTGGTTTTTACCTTAAAATTTGAAGTCACAGATTAATTCAACACAAAGCATTTCATGACTTGTTTGAATATTGAAGGTATTCGCTTTGTGACCATACATGAGGCAATTTATAAGTCGTTTTTTTGAGGATGGATTACGGAGAAAATAAACAAAATTCAAGTTATTGGAAAACATGAATTCGATTTTGTGTAGACAAAAACGATACTGTAAGTAGATTTTTCTGAGCTTTTAAGGGCTTCTTATCTTTATTATATGATTGAATGAAGTTCAATAGTCGAAGATACTTGCCCTTTTAAAGAAGCAATATTAGGATTTTCTGTATCTAAGCTCAGATTTTCTTACCTTTTTATAAGGAAGCCATACTATACGGATTTACTGTTGCCAGGCTCAATAGTTTGCTGTTGTCAAAAGATCATAACTTGAGCTAAATTTTTATTTGCGTGAGTGTAGGTTTTCTTTGTTTTTGCTAAATGCATGTTTTCAAAAAAAAAACTATAAAATATCCACAAGGTATAAAATTGAGTTCTAGTCTGCAACAAGTTATAGAAATCTTATGAATGCCTAAAAATGAAAGGCTATTTTTAACTTTTGGAACTTGTGGACTGTTTAAAATTATTTAAAAAATGCATAGTATTCCCATTTGGTATCTCAAGGTCATATATTTTGAAGGAAAATTCCAAGGTTATAGCAAATTCCCAAATTTTCAATCTATCTTTCGTTTTGAATTTCGCATACCCACCATCAAAAACGCCTCGAGAGTCTCTGTAACTTTAATGGATTTACCAACATTAATTGCCTGGAGTCCCACTTCCTGAAGAATTTATGGCCTGGAGTGAAGGGTTTTGCACGTATAGATGGATTTATGTGCACTTGCCTAGAAACCATTGCAGGAAACGTGAACAAATATTTCGCTTAACTATAAAGCAAACAATAAGATTAATGGAAAAATCGTATATGCTTTGAGAAATGGTCTACTTTGGGACCACGCAAGCAACAAGAGCACGCAAAAGCTTGCTTACAGAGTGGAAAGCCGAAACACAAATAGAGAGGAATCTCTGAATTAACAACATTTTCATTGGTAGAAATTCAACTCTACTATAGAACTACTAAATGGATTTTCCAGAAATCCATAAGATTGCGTGTTAATGATAATTTGCATTTTTGCTCTCATTCTTAACAAGTTATTTTGAAAATATGAATTTTACTTCTCATCAACTTACCGTTAATTCTGCAGATGTTATTCTGAAAAAAAGAAAATACAAAAACATGAGACTAGAGTAGGGCATCGGACCACGACCTTAGACATAGGCCCTAATTGTTGATATACGTACATGGGGCTTGTAGTGGTATCTTATCGGTTTTTAACATGACTTAGACCACATGAATCCCAGGATTTTACAGAAAAGCAGTTTATAATTAGGTGTTTTTAAAGATTGCTGTATGCAAATCTAATTTATATATATATATATTTGTATAATACAAATAGTAATTTTATGATTGTCTAAACATATTTTATTCTGCTTATGGACTCATTATGATACACAAAACGCGACATTTCAGAGGTATCGTGAGAACTGGACTTTCTACTTCAATGTACTGACCTACACTAGTGATTCAATGACGTCACATGACATCACCTCTGATACATTTTAGCTTAACACGTCTTTTTCATTTTAAGTTAAGTATATAGCAATGTATATATTTGTATAATACAAATAATTATTTTATGATTGTCTGAACATTATTTTTTATTCTGTTTATGGACTCAGTAAAATTATACTTCTTGAACTGACCGACACGACGGTGAAGAAGCATTACGTCATAGCGGCCATTTTTGGCCAATGTCGGGCGTGGTTTTATCGATGGTTATTTAACCATATATTCAAAATTTTATGACGACTTATTCGAAGAAATTTATGGAAAATCACGAAGATAATTGATCGAAGAATAATTCAAGGTAAGTTTAGGCTAAGAATGGCAAGTTATGTTACGTTAATTACTGTGTTTGGGTTATCATGGGGAGACCACATGCTATTATAATACTGCAGCATATCACGCAATTTTAAGGTAAGGTCGTTTGATATGTCTTTTTTCTAAGCATGATCAAACAGACTCCTTATATGTTGTTGTTGTTTGGTAGAGTTTTAGGACTCAAAGTCTGCTAAGGCCATAGAGAGCCCGGACACTGATAGGGATCGCCCTTTGGGTAGAGTTGGTAGGGTTAGCAGGGTAGGCTAGGCTTCAGCCCCGAAGAGCACCTTAAGTTGGCCATTACTGGAGGCCTAGC
>JAQGAE010005057.1:0-11778 GCA_034696685.1 Julus scandinavius | reverse complement strand
CAGACTACACTCAAAGCAAAAGCAGAGTTTTTGAAAACATTTTGCAAAAGCAGCATTTGATCTTCGACTCGCTCATTTTTACTTTTTTGGGCCTCGGAGAGGGTGAAACGTGCCACTCCATGCTCTGGCGCTTGGTTTCCGGGTCGTACTCAAACACCCGAGACTCGTCACCGGTAATGACAAGTTCCAGAAAATGGGGATCATTTTCAATCGATTTCAATAACTCGAGGCACCTTTCCCTCCTGATGTCCTTTCGGTCCTGCGAAAGATTTTTTGGAACCATTTTTGCGCAGATTTTTCTCATCCCCAATTCATCGGTCAAAATCCGATGGACAGTGGTGTGAGTCAAATTCAACTCTTCCCCGATCATTCTAACCGTTAACCGATGATCCGAACGCGCAAGATCCCGGATTCTCTCGACAATTTCATCGGTTCTCGAAGATGAAGGCCTTCTGCCGTGTGGTTGATCTTCGACTCGCTCATTTTGCTTTTTTGGGCCTTGGAGAGGTGGAAGCGTGCCGCTCCATGCTTCTGGGTCGTACTCAAACACCCAAGACGCATCATCGGTAATGACACGTTCCAGAAAATGGGGATCATTTTCAATCGATTTCAAAAACTCGAGGCACCTTTCCCTCCTGATGTCTTTTTGGTCCTGCGAATGATTTTTTGGAACCATTTTTGCGCAGATTTTTCTCATCCCTAATTCATTAGTCAAAATCTGATGAACAGTGGTGTGAGTCAAATTCAACTCTTTCCCCGATCACTCTAACCGTTAACCGATGATCCGAACGTGCAAGATCCCGGATTCTGTCGACATTTTCATCGGTTCTCGAAGATGAAGGTGATTGATCTTCGATCGAATCTCTCCCTTCTGAAAATGCCTTAAACCACCGAAAAACCTGGTTCCTCGACAAAACACCGTCTCCGTAGACCTGTTGAAGTTTTGCAAAAATTCCCGTTGCACCGTGCCCGAGTCTAAAGCAAAAACCCGATAGCACACCGTTGCTCGAAATTGATGACACTCATTTTTAGAACGCATTAGGAAAAACTGTTTCACGGAAAACATCGCTAGGGACAACCAAATGACTGTGGCAAGTTGAAACTTGTACTGAAGGCGTATCGCGTGTTCATCTACCGCTTCTCCAACTCACGCAACCCCATTGCTGACAGATCGAACGCTACGTTGCCAGTCTCATTACTTAATTTACACACCTCATAATTTTTCCATCAAGGACATGCAATTTGTTCTTTTTTAATCGTGTTCCAGCTGCATTTATTCTCATTGTTTTTTTGTATATGAATCACATTTGTATCCCATATCAAGTCCATGTCTGACTTTTTTGTAACTTGTGTTTCCTATGAGTAAATGTTTTACTATGACTGTCCAGATTAAGCAGTTTCTTTTAAAAAAGTCTACCAATACTTTCTAAGATTGTATATTAAAAACTTGATCCAATGCAATCCTGGATAAAGTGGACACCCATTGGCAGATACCACTGAAGTCCAATGTAGACAGGTTGTAACAGATCTGTAGAAAACCTGCAAAATGTGGACATCTGTATTCTTCTTTGATGGATAAACAGGATTTAAGTTCAACTATTACATCTATGTCCATTGTATGCAGGTCTCGAAATCTGGAACATGTATATATGACAGTCTCTTGGCTGTCCAATGTAGACAGTTACCAATATTAGGATGAAACTATTTAATATTAGACATCTGCTTTGATTGTATTAGACTAGTCCCAAAGATGGCCATTGTAGAGAATTTTGGATTCTCTTCTAGAATCTCTTTATGCTGGACACTTACAAACAATGGACTCTCAGGTGTCCAATGTAGACAGTTTTCAACTTTCTAATTAAACCTCTTAATATTAAACACATGTGTTATGTACTCTAAGATGTCCAATGTAGGTAGTTTTATACTATATATGGCTTGGTTGTTTCATGTCCAAAGTAGACAGTGTTCCATTCTCACATGTCCAAAGTAAGCAGTTTTGAATAGTCCGATCAAACCTTTTAATTCTGGACACATAATTTCATACTGTACAAGACAGGGTTGATACATGTCCAATGTAGGCAGTTTCATGCTGTAGAAAGTCCAAAGTAGAGAGTTTTCAATTCTCAAATGTCCAATGTAGACAATTCCTTACTTTACAAGACATGGTTGATTCATGTACAATGTAGGAAGGTTAACATTCTCTAATTAAACCTTATAATACTGGGCACTTAGTTTCATATTGTATCAGGCACTTAGTTTCATGTCCAAAGTAGACAGTTTTGAATCATCCGATCAAACCTCTTAATATTGGCCACTTCCTAAGATATCCCAAATGCAGCTAAGCTTTATAAATTGAACAGAGACATCATTTCGCATTAAGATGGTCCCATGGGTGTCCAATGTAAACAGGTTTATCTTAGGAATAGATGCTTAATCCGCTTTACAAAATATAGCAGCCATTAAAAAAAAAGATCTTCGTGTAATAATAATATGGAAAAAAATCCATCGCTATAAATCAATATTTGCCATGAAATTTACATAAAAAGCAATTGCAGGCATCGTTTAAAGTCTCTTAGGAAATAAACACGAAATAAATCCAAGTTTAAAGCGGAAAAAACAAATTTAGCAGAAAATAGGACTAACAAAACCCAAATATAACAACAAAAAAAGCAAGAGGTCCTTTGAGGATTTAACGGCACAAAAAAAGCACAAAAATCCAACAGGTTGATGTAAAAAAAAATTCAAAAGATAAATGGTTTCGGGAATCAATTTATACGAAAATGAGATAAAAAGAGAGATTTTCTGTAAAAAAAAGTTAGAATTTATTTAAAATACGCGAGTATCGCGTTAATGGAAATGATGGAAACAACGATTAAAACGTAGGAAACAACTCTATTAAATCTAAGTGGAAATTCAGTTAAATAATGTGGACACTGGTGTTTTTTAAGTAATTTTGAAAAAGTGTTCAATAATTACAACCTGAAACTGACGTCAAATAGAATCAACCATCCTCTTTCCAGCATGGCATTGTTTACTCTCTGATTAACAGGTGCAGGGATAATCCTATAACTGGTTCTGTCCCTTCCTGTTTCCTGGACGGAGACACCCATGTCGTGCCATGTTTGTTGCAATTGACCGGCGCCTGTGAGAACGTGGAATGCTTCAGATCTTGTTTCAATAAACAGAATAAACATTAGAAATGGCTTGTACTTGCTTATCACCCAATCACAAACCAAAACACATCGTGCCCAAAATGGGACTGCATTGATCTTTAGTGGCCTCCAGCACCCTAACCGGCCAATTCCGCCTATGGGTATATTAACATAAATGGCTTGTATGGATCCATTCTGCATTCATACAACGTTTGGTAACATAGCGCTGAAACACCCTGTATACTGTAATTAATAGACATTCAAATTTACCGCACATAGGTGGCGCTGCATATTGGAAATTAACAATACCGAGGACTTGAAACTGCGACTTCAGATAATCAGGAATGAACTTGACCAGAGAATAACCGATTTGTCAATCAAAGAAGGGCACCTGAGAATTTAAGCTTGTGTGAAGGCCAACGGTGGACATTTCGAGCATGGTTCGAGTGCCGTAAACCACTTATACGTATCCATACATGCTTTCAGACATGTATGTAGAATATGATATATGAAAAACCGGTAAAATATTTCCAACTTGAAAACTAACCATCAATATCAATTTATATATCCTATAAAAAATTTCCATAAAAAATTCAACAGTTAATCTGTAGTTTTCATGCATTATTTTCTGCCATATTTAGCTCAACGAAATCCTTAAAATCCCCAAATCGCAAAATTGTTTTCAAAAAATCCAAGCAACTAAAGTATGATATAATAGAAATAAAGCACTTTCGATTTAGTCTAGCCTTAAAATTGAACATCTCTATTTTTATCCATGTCGAATTTTATTGTATTAAAAACTAAATCGGCTTAAATTTTCAAAATAAAAAAAAAATGCTAAAATCGTTTTGTGAAACCATTATGAATTTAATATAATCGGATTTCAAGCATAGAAAACAAATTTATTGTTTTCCCATGACAGATTTGACGTTGTCATAGAAAGTTTTAATATCATTTTATTATTCCCATTTGGCATATTATGAAACACCATATCTGATTCTAGCCAATCACAGCATAGTGACTACAAAATGTGCTTCTGGTTTCTCACATGATGGATATAAAAAGAATATTAAGGTTGTGGGGCACCTGATAAAGTACTTTTTGTGCACTAGCTATCGGTCCTTAAAAACCTTTAACTTTTTTATTATTAATTTTACAACACTAATTCCAATTAGAGAAGTTGAAAGGGCCCTTTTATGAACACACGACATTAAAACGTTTTGAAATCGGTTTATGGTTCAATTATAAAAATTGTTTTGCAGTGCTCATAAATGGTCACTTTCAATTTCCACAATTGGAACAAAAGCCACAACATTAATAATAAAACTTTATAACTATAATAAAGTAGTGATTAAAATACCAAATGTGGAGGAGTAAACATGGAAAAATGGCAACTTTTCCTCTAAGTTACTTTGTTAAACATTATTTAAATTAGTGCAACTTTAGCATTGTCAGTAGGTGTTTAATTTAGCCTTATATAAAGCACAGGAAGTGGACTCCACAGGGAACATGAAAAGGCAAGTGATGGATGAGGAAAGAGGTCAATAAAGTCATAAGGGTGGAGAATAAGTAAGGGAGTTAAGTCCAGAGGACAAACAAAAGGCCTCACCAAACTTGAAAACTGGATATTGTAAGCAAACAGATCCTTTAGGGCTTTTTAAAATGTCTACAAGGTGTCATTTACCTTTGGACTTACTTTTAGTAAAAATATGTTTACCTTATCCTGTGTCTATATTTTATACATTCTTTATATAATTTGTCTACAAAGTACCTATTGGTGGAATAAGTCTAAAATATTGGTTGCCTGAAAACAAAGAGGTCCCACCCACAAGCACTCATTTAATTTTTTTAAACATACAAATACCGTATTTAACGGACTATAAGACGCACTTCTTTCTTCAAAAATTGCCTCCAAAATTCAGGTGCGTCCTATACTCGCGTCTTATACCACTTTTTTTTTAAATTGCTTAAAAATTAAGGTGCGTCTTATAGTCCGAAAAATACAGAACATTTTTTATTAAACACACAGAGATGGTCCAGATTAGGGCAGCCAGATTTGTTAAGGGCAGTTATCGGCATACCGCGAGTGTGACAGAAATGCTCCACTCCCTAAATTGGGACACGTTGAAGTCCAGATGCGAAAAGTTATCTATGGGGTTATTTAAATGTTTTAATCGCTCTCTTAATTTACATCTTGTTTCCCATATATTAACACCTAACAACCACTCTAGGAGTAGACAATCACTTCAATCCTTTGACCTTGGCTTCTTGCCAAGAGGGATGCTTACTATTGGTCCTTTTTTGCATGCAATTAGATGATGGAATAGCCTACCTGGCGATTCTCATGATTTAGTTAAAATTCAATCTAACAATGATGACAAAGTCGCTGCAGAAGTAGGAGCATTCTCCTGAAATTGAGTGTGGCCACCCTTCCATATGGTATTTATTTGCAGACTGTAGGGTACTGAGTTCAATTGAATTGAAGACATTAAGTGGAGAACTGGTTCTATTAATGGGCTCACTTGTCAAAAGATAAACTGACATCCTGGCCAATTCTAATGAAACCTGATACACACTAAGAAGGGGAAAGACCCTAAACTAAGCAAACAAAACCTAAACAAATCTTTTAGATGGTGAAAGTGTGCTTTAGGCTTTTGGACACAGGGCTAAATGCTATCACCAGAGGATAAACCATTATTGCTAAGGCAGGAGGGGGAACTTCCACTTCCTTCTGATGGGTCTTTAAAGTGCAGAGAGCAAGGGGGTTACTACACATGACCTTAGTTTTAACTCTCATCTGAAAGAGTTGCAACTAAGGGAATTTCTCCCATCTGTAAAAATTCTTACCGACATCGGCCAGGGAGTAAACCCTGCAACTTGGGACCGAGAGACAAGCACGTAATGAAATCTTTCGCTGGCATCGGCCCTAGTGGTTTTTTTACGCGCATAGAACGGGGGGGGGATTTAAGCTGAACTGAGAATCAAAGTATCACTTGACTAGCTGCCACTTACGGAATTTCATTAATTTAAAAATTCCCACTGAAGTCCACCTGGCACTGAACACCGCATCTTAGGATCGATCACGAAGCGTGTAACCGCTGCAAGAATTGTTTTATCAATAACATCTCGAAACATTTTAACACAAAATTTTAATATTTTTCTCCATGATTTTCAGATACGAACGAAGTATTTGTGATAAAACCCGAACGCGAAAGTTTATTTTTCTTCTACAAGATTTTTCGGATGTCTAACTCGATCATTGCTCAGTCTCTTCAACCCCTCATCCCTACGAAGATGCTTCCTATCTGCCTCTTCCGGTCATTGGCAAGAGCCTTGGAACGTGCCGCAAGACCCCTGGCAAATGAAAAGTTTGGAAAAATGGCACCACCATCACGCATGCGGGGTCCACGATACCCATATCCGGATAGCCTTCTCATCGCTGCAAACATTTCCGGTTGCCGCTCCGGACTTCCGTCATCATCGCCGGCTCTTCTCTTGCCTCTCATTCCCAGGAAACCTTCTGGAATCCTCTTCTGTCCAGAGTGGACTTCACCATCCTGCTGTGACTCCTTCCAGTCGACATCATCCAAGGTATCGTACATCTGGATGTCATCGTCATCTTTCTTTCCTCTCATGCCATAGAATGATCCGAGTGATGGAGTCCGCTGGTCCTTCTTGCCGCGCATGCCCAGAAAGCCGCTGGCAAATTTTGTATTGCTAGGGATGTTACCACCACCCTTCTTGCCTCGCATGCCCAGGAAGCCCTCGAAGACCCGGTTCCTCTTGGGTGGCAGAGGGTGCCCTCTAGTGATCATCGGCCAAGCATCTTGCGCATCTTTGGAGGCATGGTACAGACGCAGCCAAGACGCTAGGGTGCCATCAAGAGGATATTTCTGAGGCTGGAGAAACTCGCCCTCAACGCCCCCTGGTGGCAAAGAGCGAAATGCCTTCTTGCCTCTCATTCCCAAAAAACCTTCCGCAATCCTATTGCGCTTCCGGAAACTTGGAACCATCAAACGGTCATCGCTGTCCATCGACTCGGCAGTACTTCCTGTCGGATTAAGTCCTTCGGAAGTAGCGCCATCTATGGACTGAAGATGCTCGAAAGCACCACTCCATGCGGAATGAGTTCCTTTGGAAGTATCACCACTTTGGACACGTAGACCGTCCGATGCCGCGCCACCTGATTGATTAAGCCCTTTGGATGCATCGACACCTAGGGCACGAGGACCTTTGGAAGCAGCGCCACCTGCAGGATAAAACCATTGCCTTTCGAATGCAGAGCCACCTAAGGGTCGAAACCATCCTGGCCCGTACAGCGGCTTTCCAGCATCTCCGGCAGGGAACAGCGCTTCGGATTCTGGATCAAGGGACGAAAGGGTCTCTTCTGGAGCGCCATTGTCCCATGGCTCCTTGGCTACACTCCCGCCCCTGGTGGTGGATCCTGAATACTCGGATCGCTTGATCCTTATTGCAAGTTGCGTCTTTTTTGCCTTTAATCCATCGAGGGATTTTCCCTTATTTCCAACGTTCGTTATTTCGGCGGCCATCTTGTCCCCTGCTGCTTCGCCATTGGTGGAAATGATTGGTGACGTCACCGAAATGGGCTTGTAGATAGAGATAAGAAGAAAAAAAGAGGTTTACACAATAACAACCGAGTTTTCACTGCGAAAATGACTGTCTGTGACTGATGCCAAAGAAGGACAAGGACGACATAAAAGTGCAAACAACATCAACATGAATTAATGAAAAATTTGATAGAAAAAATTGCAGTAACATGCGAATGAATTGAATAATGGAATGCTGACCAGCTACAATTGGTTTGTTTATAAAAGAAATTGAAGAAGGTATTTGTATGGTTTAAATCCGATTATTCAAAATATGGAAAGTTCAAAATCGAAATTGGATAGAGTTGAACAAAGTCTATAAAAACATCCATTCTTCATTCAAGTTTCAATCATTTCTTTTTCTGTAAACCAAAATATTAAAACTGTGTTTTTCAGTAGGTGTGCCGCCAAGGATCCCCAGGTGTGCCGTGGGAGTTTGGAGGATGATGGAACCGTGTATGGATTTGTATGTGGCATACACAAAGTCTAAAATATTGGTTGCTAGGAGACAAAGGGTCACAACTATAAGACTATCCGAGTGGAAAATTTACATAAAGTCACATATCCCAGCTAAAAAATGTGCCATAAAAATGTAGTTTCTTACTCTACATTTGCTGCACTTCTGCACATTAACTGCAGTTTTTCTACCAATCATAATTGCAAAATATTTGTAGTTTTAAATTCTGCCATTAACTACACTTTACTGCAAAAATACTGCAGTTAATTTGAATAAAGTGTTGGACATACATATAAGGACCATAATATGGCATTAAGTATATAATTATAGGCCGCCATCTTGAATTTCCAATTTTTTAAAACGTTTAATTTAGTTTTTCATGAAGTATTTTAAAACTTTCATCGCATTTCAAATGGATTTTTTTATCACGTTTTGATATTTGTTTAGCCATTTTCAACCATTTTCAAACCCTAAATTTTGAACATTTTTAAGGATTTCAATGTTTTACAACCCGTACAACGGTGTTAAGACCGTACCAAATTGCCACCATCTTGAATTTCCAATTTCTTAAAACGTTTAATTTAGTTTTTCATTAAGTATTTTTAAACTTTCGCCGCATTTCAAATGGTTTTTATGACGTTTTGATATTTGTTTAGCCATTTTCAACATTTTCAAACCCTTAATTTTAAACTTTTTTAAGGATTTCAATGTTTTACAACCCGTACAACGGTGTTAAGACCGTACTCAATTGTCGCCATCTTGAATTTCCAATTTTTTAAAACGTTTAATTTAGTTTTTCATTAAGTATTTTGAAACTTTCACCGCATTTCAAACGGTTTTTATCACATTTTGAGATTTGTTTAGCCATTTTCAACAATTTTCAAAACCCTAAATTTTAAACATTTTCAAGGATTTCAATGTTTTACCACCCGTACAACGGTGTTAAGACCGTACCAAATTGTTGCCATCTTGAATTTCCAAATTTTTAAAACGTTTAATTTAGTTTTTCATGAAGTATTTTGAAACTTTCACCGCATTTCAAATGGGTTTTATCACGTTTTGATATTTGTTTAGCCATTTTCAACATTTTCAAACCCTAAATTTTAAACATTTTCAAGATTTCAATGTTTTACCACCCGTACAACGGTGTTAAGACCGTACCAAATTGCCTCCATCTTGAATTTCTCAACGTGCACGTGCTCGAATGAGTGCACGAGGCAGAAAAGAACGTAACCATGACAACCGTGGAATTCTAAATTCCACGCGTTCCATTGACATTTGGAACAAGATGCCCGCCGTTTTAGGGACCGATTGGATTTTTGACCAAATACTTCGTTTAAAAACGTCTAAAAATGGTTGAAAATCGTGTTTTTTGTCAGCAAAAACCATCACGGATAAAAGCAGGAATCATCTACACCCAATATCGATAAGTGTTTGCGGTAAATTCAACCTTTTTTCCCACTTTTGAATAGCGGCAGACCGTGAAGCGTAAAAATCCATTTTCACACCTGCCATTATTTTTGAATACGACAAAAAAAAACCAAAAAAGCCGTTATTTTTAGGGATAAAAAGTGAGAGAAAAAGCGAATCGATTACGCCGAAGATTTGGCCAAATCTCGAAAATCAAAACGGATTTTTATTTGAAATATTGATCCCATTACGATGGCCTTAACACCAAATCACGACGCGAGGCCCTATCTATAAAACGTGTTGAGACAGGTGGACCATGAAGTGACGAAATCAAATCTAGGGCATTTAAGGCTTTTTTTTCTATTATAAACATCGTAGCACACAAAAATCATATACGGTTAATAAAAAATAATCGTCTCGGTTTCACACCGTACTTTTTTGGACTTTATTCAACTATATTTGTACTAAATTCAAGTACATTTGGACAAGATTTAAATAGTACTAGAGTTACATTAATTTATATTGAATTTAAGTACACTTTAATATATTCCAGTACGTTTGTACTAAAAATTTGTTCAGTGAAAGATTTAAGTACATTAGGACTAGTTTCAAATTTGCTGGAACTAGATTTTTAAACATTTAAACTAGATATGTAATTACATTTGTACTACATTTGAACTAGATATGTAATTACATTTGTACTACATTGTACTATATTTAGAACATTTGTAATAAATTTAGCACACTTGTACTATATATTCTAGTACATTTGTACTATAATTTCCAATGCATTTGTACTATAAATTCTAGTACATTTGTACAAATAGTACATAGTAGTGATAGTACAAATGGGATTTGATAAAGTACATTTGTATTATAAATTCCAGTGCATTTGTACTATAAATTCCAGTGCATATATTCTAGTACATTTGAACTATAAATTCTAGTACATTTGTATTATCAATTCAAGTACATTTGTACTATATATTCTAGTACATTTGTACTATGAATTCTAGTACATTTGAGCTATGAATTTTAGTACATTTGAACTATAAATTCTAGTACATTTGTACTAGATTTAGTGCAATTGTACTAGATTTAGCACATTTGTACTATAAATCCTAATACATTTATACCGTATATTATTTCATAACCATTTCATTATATTACACTAAATTAATTTGAAAAACAGTCGTCACTTGTGAGTATGACATCACTGCAAATGTCCAAATCAAAATGGTGGCTTCAGAGACATTAATAATTAAGGCCCTTATTATGTAAACCCTGGTTTAATTAGCAAGTAACGCCCACTAGGGTTAATTTTAAAACGGACATCAATTTACAGGAATTAATAAATAATGAGACAAAGGATAAATTTAATGAAGCAAATCTAGATAAATTATGTGATTTTTGCTGTAGATATATGTATATTTACCAGTTTTCTATTTGTAACTAACCTCATAACTTATAGTCACGGACAGACTCGTATCTAAATTGATACTACATCAGAGGTGACCAAAGTGATCCCGATCCTCTCCGCCCACTTCTCTTTATCCTATTCGAATCTGACTTGCCTTAATACCTCTCTTTGGAACAGGTTACCACGTCACACGTAGTAATGCCTTCAGTGCCTAGGACCTTGGGCAGCAATGCCAGGTGATGTGTTCGATTCATTTGGAGAGCATACCTTCAGAGAAATTTTCAGTGTTTTGCTTCTTTTGAGTGGGTAACTCATAACTGGTTTTCCCTACATCAAGGTGGAAACCTGTTCCTTGTGTCCTTGAGACCCAAAGACTCCAGTGCCAGTCAACCTATATACAACTTTAGTGCCTGATCTTTGTGGGCTATATCCTGCTGCTGTCACCATCCTAGACTACCTCAACTTACGTATTAACCTAAACTACCTCAACTAACGTATTATCCTTGACTACCTCAACTTGCGTATTATCCTAGACTACCTCAACTTACGTATTATCTTAGACTACCTCAACTTACGCATTATCCTAGACTACCTCAACTTACGTATTATCCTAGACTACCTCAACTTACGTATTATCCTAGACTACCTCAACTTGCGTATTATCCTAGACTACCTCAACTTACGTATTATCCTAGACTACCTCAACTTACGTATTATCCTAGACTACCTCAA
>JAQGAE010005056.1:0-11778 GCA_034696685.1 Julus scandinavius | reverse complement strand
CATTTTTTTCTTTGATCTTCACCGCCACTTGGGCGATCGAGGTTTTTGCTTTCAAAAGCATGCTTTTGAAAGCAAAATGCACAAAAACATGTTTTGTGGAGCGTCCACACTGTAAGTTTCAAGAACATGTTTTCTAAAACTCTGCTTTTGCTTTTGCTTTTGGTGCGGTGAAGTCGCACCTTTAGGGATCAATTCGAGCGAAAAATGTTTTTTCCCCGGATTTCGCTCCCCTGGCATTTTGCTGAAATTACGCCACTGGTGTTACATTACAACAGAAATTCATTAGAAAGCCACCTACATACAAAACCCTCAATTTGCTGTCAATTAAGCATCATTTACAGGCAAAGCCAAAACCATTTAGAACCATTAATGGAGCTGCCTTGGTTTCAATAAAAGCTATCCTGAAAACATGTATATTACATGCTTATGTAACTAGTATTGAGGCAAGAAGAAAACAACTTATTATTTAATTATTGTTGTTCGATTAGCTAATATTTTCTATGATAATTTAATGAAAGTCAATAAACTCCTAGTTCATACGCATATTGCATAATGAAGTAATACAAGAAAAAATCCGACATGTATATTTCTTAATTCGACTGCAGGAAGCCAATTAATAGAATACACTATTTCCGTAAAAAAATTTCTACAATATCATGTATTGTTTCTGTTATTTCATAAAAGAAGTGCAGTAAGTAGAAACTTGTAGCCAATGCAATTAGTCAGAAATGTCGAAGCATTAAAAATGTTTCTGCTTATAATGTGAGGGGTGTTCCTTTACCTGGTGCTGTTACATCTTGTAAACTATTTTCTAAAACGTCGGGCCTAAAAATTAAAGTTTTTACAATGTACCCAGGTATATTGCATACCTTCTGGCTACAAACGTGCAAGGACTAATCAAGCATTCAAAATCGAAAGCAGGAAAATTGGAAACTTCTCTGTTGGATGCCTGTCATGTTTATTTATTTATTTTAAAATAATCTGGAGAATTGATAAAAATCACAAGACTTCATTGGTGGATAATTCATACTAGTTAAGGCAATATAAATTTCACATGTGAAGTTTGTGTGATCTTGTGTTAAATGCAAAAACTTCACAAACATTTGTGCTCAACCACAATGTATGTCTATCTCATTCACAAATCCTTCTGATTGACTGAAATCGACAAAACGCATGTATGAATTATAGATACCATTATTACTAAATTTATATTGATTATTCTGAAATCATCATTTTGGAATTAAGTCCACGCATTTAATATTATAGCTAACAACATCGAGCAGCATAACAGTTTACCCACGACCTTGCTTTACTTCTAAAAAACAGTTTGAAATTTTGAATAAGCATATTCACAGAAAATGGAACAGTTGCATCTTGTAGGTTGTCGATAACAATCACTACAATTGCATCTTTACATCGTTCAGATAATAATCCACTTAGCTGAGATTAACCCAATATAATAAAAATTAAACATAATAATACAAATCCGGGTTTTTTATTTTTTGAGTAGAACCATACTCATTAGGCAAAAAGCGCACAATTTTGTATTCGTTAATGTAATTATACCTTACAAATGTAAAAAGATATTCGTAGAATACTTTGCTATATATATATTACAATGAATATGTGACATTTAAAAAAAAACTATGATCAACATTCAATGGTCAAAGTTATGGTTTAGTGTTCATGTTGCCAAATTTCTTACTCATTATAACAATAAAGAATTTGTTTTTTTTCTTCATTTTACAGACCTTGTTTATTATTTTTATAAACACGCGGACAATGCTTACGTGCTTGGCGATGCAAAACAAGTGCTTGTCTTACTTTGTAAACTGGTCTCGTACACCTACTATATACTAAAAGCCCTCAAACAAAAATCATGGTTTTGTAATTATCTAGCAAAAGGTAAACGCGTTAAGGACACAGCTAGCCTTTCAGTTAAAAAAATGACTCACAAAACTAAAATAAAACATGAGTGCAGTACATCGAAATGCTTGGCATTTGCCGACAACAATAGTAGTTTCCGGATGGAAATATGTGAGAAATAACGTTGGAATGTCAAGAAATCAATATAACGTTATTCGAAAACAAAAGACGTGCTATAGTTTTATCCAAACAGCTGTCTTCCGGCCATTTCAGAATATGGTGAAAACCTTAAACATAACCCATCCAGCAAAATAATTAATTGAAATATGTACATGAATGTATTACAAAAAATCCATATTTAAGTGAATATACAATTTGTAAGTACGATGTCTTAGAAAGAGACAGTAATTTATGATGAAATAGAACTTAAGATGTCCAAACACTGGGTCATAAACTTACCTTTTACAAATGATAGCGCCATAGTGGTATCAGCTTCATATGATAACGCGTTAAACATGTTCACAACATAAAAATTCAATGATTCAAAACTTAAGTTATCACTTTTTTTTCGTAGTGGCCTGTGGGAATTCACAACTAATATTTTAATTACATACTATACATGACATTCCTTGTTTACATTCCCATTCTCCCGCCTCTTTTTGCTGTTGGCTACCCATATTTTAGAAATTCCATATTTTATAAATTAATTAATTCTCAAGATCGTGTTAAACCTCTTATGCCAGAAGGTAACTCGTTTGAAGATATAACAGGGTATAACATGAAAAATATTAACTCTCACGGTATTATAGTGGTTTTTTATTGATAGAGTGTAAATAATGAAAACGTTCGAAACGTTTTCAAAATGGCGCCATCTTTAAATTGTTTATTTTCGATCATCATTCGTATGAATAGTTTTTAGTGGAATATATTTAATGTACAGTATATCATCCAGACTATTTTTTTTTAATGCATCTTACTAAAACAAGTTGCATTATTTGAAGGTGAATTCGTAATCATATAACATATATGTATGTATAAACTAAATCATTTAAAAAGCTCATATTGATTAACGAAAATCTATAACGAAGTTTTCCAACTTTTATGTTATGCATATTCTTTCATATCAACATTTTGGTTTAGAGTGAGTTAATGACGCTGGCAAGATGGAGCGATAAATATTTCAAAAACACGTCAGTATTATACATTTCCAGCATTAATTAGAACATGGAAACTAATGGGATATACAAGTTCCTAACTTTACTGCTCAACTGTGTTTCCAAGCTCAATAAATTGCATTTAGACGCCACAAACTTCGTGTAAAAAATTCATTGACGGTTTAGAAATGCCGACAATGGCATAATTGCTTTTACAATTTAATGGTTGACATCTAAGGCAGCATCCTCGCTTTTACGTTGCTTTTATTCGTAAATAATTAATGCTGCCTAGCAAATAAATGAAGACGCGCCAAATAGATCAATATAAAGGCAGAATAAGGGCGAGACGAAAATATTTATGAAAGCACACCTTGCAGTAAAAAAAAAAAAAACTGCTTGAAGTACATTCAGGTCTGCACCATATAAGAGTTATGAAATTTTAATGCTTTAATCCAATACGTTAGGTGTCTGAAGTCTTACTTTTCATTTAATATTGCACCGGAAGAAGTGCATTTTGTTCAGACTTCAGGGCTTGGGAATACGAGATGAAATTTTAATCCAATTAGCAACCAAACACGTGTTTCAAGGTGACAAATTAAATGCTCTTTTCTTTGTCTGGTACATGGTGATGCTAAAAAAATTTACCCATTATGACTGGAGCAAGGCATTCCATTCAAGGAGAGATAACAACATGTAGTCTCCCTTAATTGTATTAAAATGGATTATAATTCAATTCAATTTAGTGCCTTAATTGAAAGTTAAGATCATGTTATCATTCACGTTAATGACTTTCTTTTGTCATTTTCAATCGTTAAAGATGCGTAATCCTGTTATGACAGTTTTGTTCAATAACTTTTTAAATTGTGATATTTGCCAGGGTGCTCTAAAATTATTTTAGTTCAAAATGAAATTACTTTTAAAATTATTCTCATACTTATTGCTAGTTTTTATCATCGCGACTTAAAGTACGTTTTATTTTTACAAACATACAAATGAGAGTAAAATTATCATTTTAATTTAACACATAGCATGCACTTTTCAAATATCGCAATATGTAGTTTAATATTTTTTATCAGAATTTAAGTTTTCACCAGTTTTTTCAGTGTTTGGATGCAGTATAAAGGAGAACTTAATTGGAAGTTACAATACATGGAGGCAGCAGGCTATACTGCAATTTTACCATGAAGAGTGACAGAATCGTACAATGAATATCACAATGTGTTTTATCCAACATGTTTCCACTCATGGCGCATTAAATGACGCTAAAATTATCATGGCACACAAGAATCCAAAATTATCACGGCGCACAACGGTTTTAAGTGTAGTTTTTTTTCATTTTCTCAACGAAATAATGCAAAATCACGTTTTGAATACACTTTCTGCTCTATAATGAACATTTATAATGTTTTCTAACTACAATAAGTAAAAACAAGTACGTGCAGAAGGTACATTTTCGACCATCTCACAAATTTCCGCAGCACACCAGTTGAAAAATACTGCCATATTAACTTGCAAGAAAAACATTTTATGTTGTACTACTGTAAACTTATGTTATTTTACGCGAACAGTACATCCGGAATCTTTCATTTATATTTTGGTCTTCCACAAAGTCAGATTTCGAAAAGCTGTTTAGAGTTGGGTTTTGGTGCCTTGCACGTGTGTGGGCTACCTAATAATAATCAACTCGAATAAACTCAAATCTCATATCTTAGGACTATTCTAGATCTCAACAATAATGACGTCATACATTTCAAAATATTATTTGTGCAATGAAATTACGAAATCAAAACTAGGCGGATGTCATGAGTATTCATATAATGCAATACAATTAATAAAAGTCAAAGCAAATTTTTCTCAATTGCTGCTCCCCAACAGATTCATTTATTATGTTAAGGCATAATTTTTGTTTTGTATTCGTTAAGATATATGTACAGTATGTGTGTAGGTGTTTCTCATAGTTACTTTATTACTGCAAGGTCTATGCCTACACATTTGCTTTGCAAAAAAAAAAAAAATTCCAATTGAACCCCTTACGAATACCGAATTAATGAGGACACTCTTTATGATAAAATTATTCAAGCAATATGGAATAAATGATTAGTCCCTGGCCTTAACAAAATCATCTGCAAAGCGATAATAAGGCAGCTGAATTCAAATCTAGCATTATGCAAATCAATTGGGCAGTAAATAACACACTGGAAAAATTAACAAGCTGCAAAATAATGAAGACTACATTTTACCAACTGCTCATTAAAACAGCGTGCTTCAATGGAATTCTATTATACGCCTATGTAGAAATACTGTAAGAGGAACTGCATTTGCTCATCTAATGCATAATAAAGTAAAAGCATGTGGACTTATGATTTACAAGTATACTGTACATCAAACTCATTTTATGGCATGGCAACAAGTTATTCTAAAAAACTTGGTAATTGTCGAAAATATGAACTGATCTGTGATTGTTATGATCTAGTGTAGTATTGCCAATGCTGCCTTCATGTTTCAAGAATAGTTAGTTTAGATTTAATCTACAAATTAAAATAATAAGCATACAAAATATAAGAATATAAAACAACACATTTAAATAGGTTTTTGTTTTTCAGAGAAATTACATAGTAAATCTTCTTTTTTTAAATTAGCCCTTTTTAATCTTTCATCTACTGTATCTATAGGTCTATTATGAAAACTTACCTTATATCGTGTACAAAAATAAAAAAACATGTCAACAGAACGGAAACAAAATTAAAAATTACATAGTTTAATGAAGAAAAATACGGCACAACCCCTTATCAAGGCCATGTCAAAACGAGGGCACCACTGCGTAACTTAAACTCAGGGTTATTAGAAAATAGAAAGTTCTGACATGTGTTTTTAATTGGCTGTCATTGTTAATTTAACTAAAAATGTATTTAGGTTTCAAGGTATTAGAACTGTATTTACTGCAGCGTTTCTCAAGGATTTCATGAAAACGGAATATAGGAGTTCCATTACGTCATACACAAATTGAGGAGCATTTTTAAAGTAAGGATCATTTTGAAATTCCCGCCACTTGATATAGCAATTCGATAAGTTACAAACAAATTCTTCAATGTTACCCTATTTCAGGGAAATTAACAAGGTGTCCAGAAAATTGACTGGAAAAACTCAAGAATTTTTAGGCTCTTCTCTTCCTTTGAATTTATGAAGACCCCAACTCTTGACCAACTTACCAAAATATTTTTCCAAAAAGTTTGACAACTATAGTTTCAAAAAGATTTTTTACATCGGAAATTTGCGATTAGCAGAAAGTTCCTGAAGCGGACAAGAAATTTCAGCAACAACTGGTGTTTTAACAAGAAATTCAAGTACAATTCCATTTTTTTCCGAGGTGCTAAAAATTCACGAGCATTCCCCAACTTTCAAGGGTCTAATCATTCATAATAAGAGATCTCAAAACCTTGTTTGTCTCACATTTTTCAAAAGCTGCACACATAGCAAAGTTTGGCTCTTGCGTAAACGGCTGAATTTAAAAGAGTTAATAATAGTTATTTGAAATATTAACATGTCTTTCTTAGCGATTACAGGATTAGCATCATTAATAAAATTGCAAAAAAATATGTCAAGAAACGAGTGGTTAAGTAACCGGACTCGGGTGCACAATATTTGATAGCAGCATTTCTTTAAGTTATCTAATTCATTAATTATAGTTTATAACGGCCAAGGTTATTTATTGGACATGTTTTAATATTAACACATAAAAACAGTGTTTATTGCAAACTTTAGTGTTATGCTTTAGTGTTTTAGTGTTAATTAAATTTCTTGATTCTGTTAGAACGAGCACTGTTTATGATTGTCGATTTCAAGCTAGGAAGTGACATTTTTAATGCAAGTTCAAGAATTGTTGTATGATTATGCAAATTAACGGTCATGCTTATTAATAGGCAAATTTCAGGAGCTCTTAAATATGTAGAATAATACATGGGTCCAGTGGTGGATTTAACAGGGCAACAAGTTGACAAGCGCCGCCTGGGCCCATGTCAAAATGGACCCCAATGATTTCATAACAAAAATATATTATTCAAAGTTTTATAATGTACAGACCCTTAACCCATTGTAACCCTAGAATCACAAAGGCCAGCAAGAGGGGGAGGGTACACTAGAGAGACTACATCAGATGGCTAACTATTGTACAGTTATCAAAGGTCCAGATTTAAACTGTGACCTTTCAAAAATGGCTTTCATGTAGACAGTAAACTGAATTCCGTGTGTGATAGATTCTATAAAATTTTAAAATGGACCCACTTGGATGTTTGCCACCTGGGCCATATTCCTTAAATCCTCCACTGACCTGGGTTTTCCTTTGTTCAATTTTCAATGATATAATGGCTTCCTGACAATATTCCCCATTAAATGTAAATAAAATCATAGATATCATAAATAATATTTAAATGTACGTTTTTTTATTACAAGCACCAGTCCATAGATTTAAGCAATAGTCCTTTGCTTTTTTGCTGACTTCTGTCGCTTGACTTTCAGTACATTTGGCGGTGTCTTGAAAGTTATTTCGTCGTCGCTAGAATCTATTTCTAAGATCTGTTGGGGTGTTTGCATTTTTCTGGGACGCTTGGCAGATGATGGTGCAGGAGTTTGTAAGTTGGTAATGGCCTTACTTGATTTATTTATCTAGAAATGCAAAAACGGAGTTGTTAAACTAACTTGGCTATCCAGAATAACAAAAAAGTGAGAACTTGGCATAGTCCATAAACTAGAGCATTACAAATCTTAGCCAACAAGATGTGTGAAACAAAACTATGGAAAACATGTCGGAATTACAGATTAATGCACATAAGCTTATTATACTTACCTATTTGTAAGCAATAATCATAACTTTTTGGTTTATCACATATAAATAATTTTCTAAACAAAACAGCGAATCACAGGTAATGCTTTATGTTAGTCAGCCGTAAAATACGTAGTAAACTGAGCACAAATATTAAAAGTTCATTTTTCAACAATGCTTTTCAGACTTCGCAAATTGCAATTCCTGGTAATTCTGCAGAAAATAATAGCTTATAGAAGCATAAATGTAATAAATTTAGATTCAGCAAAGACATTTTGATGTACGCATATGTGAATAAAGATGCTCAGACACTACCAGTGAAGCCTAAAAATCCTATATCATACTAAACAAGACAATAACAGGCCATTTCCTCAAAACTATAAATGGAAAACAGGGAACTTTGACTCACGAGGCAATCATATTAAAAGTATGGAGTAGTACTTACCAGTAGATTAGTGTCAAAGTCAATACCCAACGCTGCTAGCTGCAGTTTTCTCTTCAACAGACTTTTGACCATTCGGTTTTCGGATTTTACTACAGATTCTTCAGACTTCATGCTATTGTACTTTCGCTTGGCAAGTACCCGTTTGAGATCTGGCTTCATAATGCTTCGAAAGTTTTTAAAGAGCGACGGATGCACTCTTTCCTGCGGAATGAATTCACCTTAAATAAATTAAATAATCGATTAGATAAATGATAATACAATGGATTACTGCAATCTTAAAACTTTCAAAACTTTAGCTTACATTTCATAATATGTTCAAACATCAAATAGTTGTTCATTGTCTCTGCCACTACGTGAGCAACATCTTCAGACTCAAATTCAATGAATGCATAACCTCTACTTTTTAAGGTCTAAAAAACAAAATAAATGACTGATTAGAAGGAGGTTGGGGTTTATATATTGTGTGCGATTCAATTTTGAAGTAGAATGACCCTAAATTAAGTTTGAGTAGCGCTTACTTCTTTACTTCTCGAAACACGCAGCCTGGAAACATTCCCAAACTGGTTCATATAATCTTTAATCTGCGCTTCATAAAATCCATGAGGAATATGGCCCAAATAGACAACGCCTTTTTTCAGTGGGACTAATGGACCTGTCCCAGGTTTCTGGTTTTTAATCTAAAGAAAGGAATAACAAATGTGCATGAGGGTTAACAAACAGAAAAAAACCATGACAGCAAATTTTAATAACATGGTTCAGATGAGACATGACTCACTAACGTACACATTGTACAGTATACGTATCAAGCATGGATTTTAAATACATGCATACATACGTAAGCAAAAACAAATTACAGACCACATCGATGTGAATTCAATATATGTAGAATACAGAAATATCAAATAATATGACTTTTATAACATTGTCATTCCAAACTAGAGGGTTTTTTTTACAGAGTGTAATGAGTGATACGTGCGGCCATGTGGCACGTGGTCCTTTCACGGGATCAATTTACCTGTTTTTTCACAGTCGCTACTTGCTTTTCAAGAGCTCCTTGATTGCTTGTAGTTAAAGAAATGGTTTCAGCTGCTTTCTTCATCTTGTTTTTCTTATTTCTTTTACGGAGTCGCTGATTCTTTTCTGGAATTTCAATAGCCATTTTCTCACAACACTATGTACGAAGGAAGGAGCAATGAAAAAGAGTTTCAGCAAGAGCGCCGTAAAACGCATTTGCAACGACGCGAGCACGTGAGCAGGGACAACCATAAAAGCCAACGATAATCTTAAGCGATACAAATCTAGCGGGAGTTTTGAATCTTGAAAATTTGCTAAGTGACTTTACATGCTAAAGCCGCGTCTCCACTGCATTGAACATTACACATTGAACATAAAACATGCACACAACATACATACATACATTCAAGAGAAGCCGGAAACATTGTATTCTTGAACATGTTGAAGAATGCTGACCTGTCTCCATCAAAATGTTCAAGAATCCATCAACAAACTCATCCAGCGCTTCTACAAAAGGCTGTGTATGAGTCACGTGGTTGATCATGTGGTTTGGCTGAGCATGCGCAGTAAATTGCAACATTTTTCCCTTTGATCCAGACTAGGAAAAATGTTGCAGAAACCTCGTTTTTGAACAAAAAAATACGTCACAAGTGTGCGCACACATGATGGCAGGCACACATGTATCTCGCGATTTGTTTCCACATACCAAGTTTAAGAACATTTTTGTCCAATGTTCAACGCAGTGGAGACGCGGCTTAACATGGATGCTCGCAATGATGAGAAAAGACCGTATAGACATTTCAACTAATTCTATACAAATGCTTTTCGTTATTTAAGCTAGTACATGAAAAATGTACATGTATGTATTATATAGTTTTTTATAGATATATACTCGTCAAATTTCTAATTCATCCCATTTTCGAGTGGCTGTGATGAAATATCTCTATAAACGAGCTTCAATAAAGGCATCAATAAACGATTTCTTAAATTTATTTTATTTTAAATTGTTAATCTCTCATGAATCTCTCAGATTTTATGCTACGTGTGAATCGTAAAATATGAAACAACAAAGAAAGTTGTAATTATTCTTGATAAGTCACAGTAAACTACTTCTTGGAGTTTTTAGAGGGCTTGCATAGAAAGTAAAGACCTTCTTTGCGGTGATTAAGGGGGTCTTTTGGTGCGCCGTGACCTGGTTTTTGCCAAAGAGAGTCCCATACTTCAAAATGCTATAAAAACAAGATCTCGTTTTCTAATCATTTTGACTTTATCTGTAATTAACTAATCAATCTTTAAAATACCAACTTTTTGAGTTTCTAAGAATTCCAGTTCTTTAAGTTTTTGCGTTGTTAAGTACCTCTCTTCGGCTTGTTGGGCCAAAGTTCTTTTGTATTCCTCGCTATAACTTGTAGGAGTCTATCAAAATACAGTTAGTGAAAAAAGTGCGGAAATATTCATTATCAACACATGCTATTTATCCTGTACCCTATTCGTCACATCCGTGGCACGTAACTTATGTTCATCTGAAATTACTCCAGTGGTGAAATACTTTTTTGGACAAGCCATTTTCCTTTCTCTCATTAATATAGCCATCTCTTTGCTCTTTAAACAAAAAAAAAAGTGTTACAAACTATATTTAGTATGACAGTAAAGATTCAACGCCGAAATGTTCTAAACTTGTTCTTTCGCCTCATTTTCCTGTGCTTTCTTTACAATATTCGCCTCTTCAATTGCGCCCTCTAGAATAAATAATTCATGTCTTAATTGTGATATAAAAATTATGAAAGGTACATACCAGGATGCCTGTTGATTTTACTTAGATATTGTAAATAAAGTCGTTTGCCTCGTTCAATATTTTCTGACGATTCCGCATCTTCTTTCCACCCCTAGAATCATATGAATAATTTTTTAATGGCTTTTAGCTACAAAAAACCGCAAATATATGGGTTTTAGCAATTCACAACTAACCAATTTCTCCAAAAAAGTTCGTCTTTCTCTAGTTCTAGGTGAAAGACTGAAATTGTCATTTTGAAGTACCGCATCATCATTTGAATTTTTGAAATCTTGTTAGTTCATGAAATGAAATATAGAAGAAATTCTATAACAATAACCTTTCAATACTTTCAAATAATATCGAAATTCTTTTTTTTTTTTACATATATACATCATTTTAATGCACGATTGAATCAACATTTCAATGTTCAACAAGTCATCAGTAGAAAAAGATAGTCAATTCAAGTGCATGCTTACCTTTAACCCCTTCTTTTTGCAAAGTCCGTTGAAGTTTAGTTACCACCTCGCTATTGTCCTTAACATGAGGGGATCCATCTCCACCACTGTATTTTCCCAGAGGAATAGACAGACCCTGATGTATTAAAATATCTTGAGTTATTACGAAATGTATTGTAAGGGCCTTCTAGGGCCCTCGGCGCGTAGAACACGAGCCGGTTGCACAAGCAGATAAGAATAACATCTTTTAA
>JAQGAE010005055.1:0-11779 GCA_034696685.1 Julus scandinavius | reverse complement strand
GTATTAGTTTCCAAATAATTAGTCCACAAGTCAGGGCGTGGGATCGCCTTCGTATGATACAGGTGATCCCGCCTCTTAAACTGCATGATTGTCGTTCCTCAAGGGTTTTTAACCATCACTTGGTTCACATCTCCCGCCAATGTGCATCCAGCCGACCTACCTATCTGAGAAGAGGAGATGAGATTTTTTCTTCCGCAGGGTGCATATGCAACATTACGGACGACGGGGTATCTTGTGGTCCCGTCGACCTGGACCGACATTATGACGGTCCATATTCTTTGGACTAGGAAGCTGCCCGAGTACGAGTTTATTTTTATGGGCTCTATGTCCCTATACTCGGCGTACTACTTCCTGTCGTTGCATAGACTTATCCCCGCTCCGGAATCCCATGTCCATTCGTCAGCGGGAAGTTCTTCAGCTAAAGGGGCCATGCAGACATCGAACGAATATCCTTGCGGGTCAAATTCCGCGCTGGCCGCCGAGGTTTTCTCCGACGAGCCAGGTGCCCCCTTTGACTTGGGACGCTTTGCTTTCTTTTTATCCCTTCCTGCAGCGGAACGATTTACTACCGCCGCAGTGGGTTTCCCATGAAGGGCCCAACAATGATCTTTCAGGTGCTCCTTCCTGCCACAGTGGGAACACAAACGTGAATCCACGGCCCGGGAGGCCGGGGGTGCAGCGCCTTGTCTTTGTTGTAAGGGTTTAGCGTAAAACACCTCGCTCTTTGGAGCGGCCCTAGAAGAACTCGCATTCTGGGCCGCAAAACACGTGAGAATTACTCATTGAAATTCACGGCCCTGGTTTTTTTCCTGGAAATGCAGAGGACAAACGAAAAAAAAAATTTAGATTTTTCGCGAAAAAGGATAAGTTTGGACTTTATTGAAGGTAGGCGTCGGTTTTTTTTTGATTTGCGGTTATTTTGTGCGGTTCCTTTTTTAATTTTTCCGACGAGCATTTAATAGAGACACGTTCGCAACATTAAACCTTTTTTTCAATTTTCGCGGCCCATCTGCTGCGTCAACATTGATTCGCGGCCCATACGCCGTTGAATGTGTATTGGCGGCCTATAAAAGCCACTTATAAAATTTGTAGCCCGCCCACCGTTTGTGTTTTTCGTTTTTTTTTTGGGAAACATTCAAGCGGCCCGTCCGCCTTTAAACATTGATTCGCGGCTCTATCGCCACTTAGAATTTGTGGCCAGACCGCCACTCTTTTTGGTTTTTTTTCACCTGAGGCCCGACCGCCTTTTTACAAATAGAGGCCCATCCGCCATAAGAATTTAAATGATTCGCGGCGCAAATTTTTTTGAACTTATTATTCGGGATTGGGTCCCCGCCCGGAAATCGTTTTTCGCGTTATTGATCAACGATTGAATTGTGAAGAGCCCGTCCGCGAATAATAAAGATATTTTTGAGTGGCATTTCCGCCGCTCTTTAATAAGGGTGATTTTGTGTGCGGCCTGTCCGCTGTTAATTGTGAATTAGCGGTCCGTCCGCTAGTATATGACTGGCGGAATGCAAATTGAATTTGATAATAGGCCTATTCGTCGGGTTTTTTTGGCGGCCGTGTTGCAATTGACGGCACGCTTGTCACGCGTTTTTTTACTTCAACTACGGGCGTTTTATTTTTGGACACGCCCATTCGCCGCATCTCATTTGTGGCCCGTTGAGAAAGGAATTTCGAAGCAGGCCTGCCGTGGGACTATCGGCAACGTGTCGAGTTTAAGGCACGCCCACGAAGAAATACACGGGGAACCAAATAAAAGAAGGCAAATAAAGAATATTAAAATTAAACGAAGAAAATTATACAACAAATGAAAATAACGCTATAAAGACATAAGAACATTAATAAACAAAAAGGAAGAAAGAAAACCTAACAAATCAAAAATTACGTGTTTTTTTGTGGCTAATGGAAATTGAAGTGTTTGTTGTTATACATTGAATTGTTTATGATTGTTATTTGTTGCAGAGTTTATTAATTATTTATTAGAGCCTATATTTACACAGAGATTATAGTTATACCTATGTTTTTTAAAATACAAGAAATTGGGGTTAAAATAAGACTCAACTAAAAGACGCGATTCGCGAAACAAAATTCCGCTTTTGGTAGTTTTCGCGGATTGCTGGCGCGATGGAAAAGCTCCAAGCTCCCGTGGACCTAGAAAGGTTCCACGTCACAAAATTAGACGGGACAAATTATGCCACATAGAGGGAGGAGCTGGAAATGGCCCTCGCAAATCAGGCCCTCCTTAAGTATGTTGATGGGTCGGTCGCAGCTTTGCCGAGTTCGGCAACTCTGCTTGAAATACAAAAGCGGATTGACATTTGTCAAGCGGTGACCTCCGGCGTATATTTTACAATCGTGCCGTGAATTCGGAAGACCCTCTTCCAGGGATTTAAGAAGACCCAGTGCAAGCAAATATTAAAGCACATTCAGGACACATATGAGCCCGGCTCGAGAGAGCGATGCTGGCAACTCCGGTACCAGTTTGTCTCACTTAAAATGGGGCAAACTGAATCTGTCGAGTCATACATTGCCAGGGTCGAGGCCGTGGCGGGTCAACTGGAGGAGGTGGATCGCAAGGTCCTGGACAAGGATCTTGCTTTTCAAATGTTAATGGGCCTACCTTCCGAATTTTCACTAAAAATGAAACTTATACATGGATGGTCTGACAAGGACTTCACCCCATCTAAAGTGAAGTCTGCGCTGATCGCCGAGGCAAAAACCATGCTCTGCTACCAGTGCTGATTATTTTTCCTCTTTGTTTTGCCGGACATCGGACGGCCCAAAAACATGTTTCACAAAGATGACCACTTCTCATTATTGTTGATCATGGTTTTATTCATGCTCTCAGTTAACATTATAAACAAAATTATCACTTGTTATTTTTATTCTAGGAGACGGGGAGGGAAAGAATAACACATCCTGCCCCGTCGGTGGCCCAAAAAGGAGTGACCAAAAAGGGTCAGTCGCCCAATATGGCCGACCACAAGGTGACCAGATAATGGTCCCAACTTCTCCCCAAAATCTGGAGGGAAGTCCCTTCTTAACCTTTTATTATTTTAATATTATATTAATTATTTATTTTTCCTTTTTATATATTTTTCTATTCCTTTTAGATCCCCTGAGCCAGACGGAGCAGAAGATCATCTTTACTTTTATTGGTAAGTTAAAATGTAAATATATATATATGTGTAAATAAATAAATTTGGTTAAAAGCAATAAAATTAGGAGTTAAATTCACTGATGGATATCATGAAACAGTTTTCAAACAACATGAACGTCTGATTGAGAAATTGCTTGGAGCGATCCCTTGCTCCAATGCGGACTTAGGCCTAACCCCTGCATGGGCTGGGGAAACTGTCGCAAACCCAGCAGATGAAGAAATTGGATCTTAGGATACTGGGCACCAATTAACCAATGGTGACAACGAGTCTCTTGTTGAATATCACATGCCACAACACCCAACTCGCCCTAATATATACAAAAGTCTTTTTACAAATTATTAGGAAAATTAGATCAAATATGGTACATTATTTGAAAAAATATAAATGAGAAATTTACCTTTTGAAGCATACCACATTAGATCTTAATATTAAGCCTAGCATATGCTAGCTTTAACCATTGTTCGAACTCACCCTAAACTCGGCCTAAGCCTCATAATGGCGCCGAACTAATTACTTCCAAAATGGGTTGCAGATATTGAAAAGCCCTAATCCTCAAAAAGCTTTCGAACAATGGGGATAGCGGTCGCAAACGACCTTGCACCTAATTAGCACAAGCAGTGCATTCCAGAGCCAACAAGTTCCAAAACCGCTTCTTGACCTCTACCTTCCTAGTGGACAGCTCTGATCACATGGGTCCCTAGTAAGCCATATAAAAAGGCACCTAAAATCCATGTTTGGCAGAGCGAAATAACTAACTGATCGACTTGGCAGCAAGAGTGACTGCTGTTTGCACCTGTAAATTTACTGAAGTGTACAAAATAAAAGACTTAAAATTCATAGAAAAGGACTGTCACTTTTCACCTGTTTCCAGATCGCAAACTGCATATCATACTCTTACAGGTCTTACAGTTGTAAGACCTCTTCGATCACTCTCTGGTGCCTCCTTTCCTCGTGTTATCTCCGACTAGCATTGTCAATGCAGTTCAACCTTAAGAAAGTCGAACTCCGATAATCTCGAACTTAGTTAACAAACAGTTATCTTCGTCCTACGTTACGCTTCTTAAGCTAAGGTGCTTAAACCTTTGGACTTATGAAAAGTAGTTACCTCTCTTTTATAATGTACATTAAGGCAACTCCAATTCCATTGCTCCATGTATTCATGCCCATTTCTCAACTATTGACTATCACTGATTTGTGAAAGAATGAAATAATGTGTCCAATGTATTGCTTCTGTCTATTTTTAATGTTTTTCCAAAAGTAGCTAATCATTTTGACTATAAATAAATTACATCTGGTGAGGTGCCTACTTTTGGTGAGTCTGAAGGTTTATGCACCTTAGCTTGAGAAGTGTAAGGGAAGGACGAAATTGACCGTTTGTCAAATAAGTCCGCTTTGAAAGCGCAAGTCGGAAATAACACGAGGGAAGCAGGCCTCGGAGATTCATTGTAAAGGTCTTACAGCTAAAAGAGCCTTTATAACTTCAATGTAGCTGAAAAAGATAGAAGAGAATTTTCCAAATCTGTTGATTTTTGGTTTCTAATTTTTTAATACAAGTCAGTGACATTTATAGATAAGCGCAAAACAGGAGCAAATGCTCTTGCTGCCTATACAATCCAAGACAGGTTTTAGTCTTTTCCTCTCTCTGCTTTAACTAGGAAATGGGAGCCCTTTATATACAATTTAGTGGGGTCTCACATGATGGAAACTGACCACTAGAATTTAGTGGTGGAATTTTGGAGGTTGTCATTCCTGAAAGTATTTCTCTTAATTAGCATTTTGTTAATTGGACTCGAGAGGTCATTTGACTTTTAAGTTTTCTAATGCCTATTCTTCGGGTATTAGTCATTCGGATTTGGTGCATTCCAATATTTGTTTTTCCCATTTGGGTATTTAATTATAGTTCAGCATCAAATTGAGACTTATGCCGAACTTAGTCCTATTTGGACAACAGTTAGCGCTAGCGAATGCTAGGCTTAATGGGAAGTTCTAGGATGGAACCTTTTACTGGGGCCATTTGATGGGAATTTTTTTTACTAATATACTAATAGAAGATTGGTTCTTGAAGTCCTGCTGTCTTATATTCCCATATTCAACATATTTTATTTCAAAAAGATCAAATAAGATAGAGACTATACAAATTTCTTCTAGCTAATTTCCCCTTTTAAGAATAAAAATTAACCACCATGTGTTAGGTGACCTATATATTTGTGTCATGAAAAGATGACCAAGTAGGTCTATATTCTGGATTAAAGTATTTGTAATTGCTATAAGTACTTTGTATATAAGTTGTTACAAGTTTTTCCACCTGGGTGTCTCACATAAAAATGCCGCCCCAAAAAAGTGCTGTCAGGGGCGGACCACTCTTTTCCAGCCAATTTTGCTACGCCACCGCATCGACTGCATTTCCGAAAATGTAATTCTTAATTTTTCTGACATGTGCTTCCTTCATAGCTTATGTACATGACAGGAAAGCTCAATTAAAATCTAATTTTTAGTAGTAATAATTCTCCAATAAATTAAATGAACTTTGGATCATAAAATTTGCATTTGATTTCCAAATTTGACGTTGTGCTTCACATTACCCGATTTCAGATAACATGACATGACTTGAAAGTATTCAATTGAAGGGATTATTGCAACAATGTGATAAGCTACACTTTATCCAAAAAATTACGTTTTTGCATTAAACATTTCCCCAGCACTGTTTCCAGGTATTTGGTTGATAAAATTCCTAAATTTCCCATAGATGGCATTACAATACAGATAATCATCTTGTTGCCCACATGTAAATGACAGTTTTTTACTAAAAACGTTTTAAGCCACAGGTGATAAGCCATACAGAACAAGAGGAATGAATTAAAAATTATTTAAGTTTTTTAACTAAGGCCGCAATTATGCAATACTACGGACTACAGAATGCAACCATCACTGGTGTCGATGAATTTACCCGATCTAGGGTAAGTCGACAAAGGATAGACTACAGTGAATACAACTTCACTGAGGCCAAAGTAACCAGTGAGTTCTTTGCAGCTGTAGAGAACTTCTCTGGAAATGGAGACTTATTTGACAGATGGTGGGAGCAAATCCATTTCATAATTGACTCCAACAATTTGACCGAAGAGCAAGGCTATGATGCCCTCTTTTATCTCCTAATTGGCGAAGCTCGAAGCTTCTGGTTCAAGGAGAGGGATACCTTTAAGACCTTTGCCAAAGTGAAAATCGCTTTTTTCTCTCGCAATGCTACAGACAAGACGAAAATTGTGCTGAGCGAACAGATAAGTCGACTCAAGCAACGCGAGTTTTAATCTACTCGAGAATTCATCAAACTTATAATGGCAAAGTACCACAACATGTCATACAGACACTTGATGGCACAAACTATATTCCTGGCCTTACATCCTGCCATATCCAGACACAGATGTCGAACAGGTTAAGGACCATGTACAAATTAGAGTTTGCTATAAAGCAAGAAAACATGCTTATGTCTTTGAAACAATGGCACATTGCAAGATATGATCACAACAGGCCGATCATAGGCCGACCAGCAAATCCGCCAATGGATGCTTAGAACAATCGGACTACATTCCGACCGAGTCACAGTTACCACAACTCGTAACACCATCCAGTATAAAAAATCAAGGCACGACTCAGAATCTGCAATATGGTTCTGGTAACTTTCATAGACATAATAGCTTGAACCGTTACCAAAAAGGAGGTCCAAGTTGATATCCACAACCTACCAAAATTGCACCTAATGTCACATTTACGCAGAACACTACTGCTGTCAAGCAAAATGGGATCCAATACATGCAGTTGAATGATATGACAGCTATAGCTGCCATGAACTATGGTCCAAAACCTTCAGCTAACTGTAAGGTCTGCAACCACAAGGGAACAAACACCCCAAATTGTCCAAAAGGGTGTGAAAATAGGTTTATAAACAATAACCTATTCATACTTCCAGTTCGACATCACCTGAATAAAGCTATTACCATCACCTAACATACAGAAGATTTGCTTGTCTACACATGCCTGGAGCAAACATCTCCCTAGGAGAAAAACAACTCCTACAACATTTACTGAGTTAGATACATACTATGATTCATTGCAGAAGAAGCATACAATTGGCTGACCAAGTGAAAAATGAGTACGATGCTTTACTCGCCATGGTCGAAATTGAATCACAATCATCACATCGTATGATCAGTTGATCAATATACTTAGGATAATTTCCTTGTTTGACTGTGGAGGAATCCACTGGCAATTCAAGTCCCCTGTCATTCAACACAGAGGCTGAAGCCCCTATTTAACTGGTGGGCAAGATTAGCCAAGTTCTTCCAAACACCATCCTTGTATCTACTGAAGGTAATACTTAAATAAATCACTTATAAGTATGTGCCTGAGAACTTGCAAGACCTCACTCTTCGAAATGTTAAACCTCCCTATCTCTATGAAGAAAGTAGAGATGTAGTTGACGGATTACTGGAAAGCCATCGAGGCATTTTTGAGGAGCTAACTGAAGCCGCAGATGTCCCGCCTCAGAAGATCGAAGTGAAGTCCATCGCAACTCCAGCAGTTCGAGCGTACACCGTGTCTCCTATGAAGAAGAAGATCCTTAAAAAAAGGTCAATGACCTCATAGAGAAATGGTACATGCCACCCTCCTCTTCTCCTTGGGCAACACCAGCATTGCTAGTACCCAAAACTGGAAATTCCATTGAATATGGTATGGCCACGGACAACCGTGCGCTAAATGCCATCAACATACCAGAAAGATATCCACCGCCCAGGATCAATTATCGTATGGCAGAAATCAAGATCAAGCCATAGATGTTATCTATTGATTTGACCAACTGTTACTGACAAATTCTTATCCATAAGAATTTTTTTACATAAGTATTTATTCCCTACTGTTTAGGGGAAAACACCAAAAATGGTAACAGCATATTAACTCAATTTTAAAGATAGCAATGGCTCAATGAGGAAAGAAGATGAAGTGAGAGCAAGTCAAGATGGGGTGGGAGAGGTGCGGAGATGGTTGTAACTGATAAGCGGCAGCCGGATTTGTGTATAGGTTTGTGCTTTGAGAAGCAAGAGTATGCCAATGTTTTGCGACTGATATGGGAGTGCAGTTAGATCTTAGGATGGTTTGGAAACAATGTTCGGATGTCACGGCAGGGTAGTATTAGACATGTGAAGCCTTCGCAACTGGCCCACCACCCAGGAGCGCCAGAGCGCCGACCGTAGCTATTGAATTTTGTTACCAGACCACCACCACAGACACCAACAGTCGGTGCATGGAGTCAACAGGTCCCTCCCTGGCAGGCAGCCCACAGTCATGCTATGGTCTGGTCATTCATCTAGCCACAGTCACCACTCCAGAGACCCCAGCCGCAAGGCCAGCTGCTTGGACCCACGATGTGTGATATGAATATGAGTGTGTACAATTTGTTCATTTTGTTTGATTGCAGTAATTTAAGTTTAAGTTAGTGAATTTCGCCGTTTATGTGCTAGTCGTTGTAGTCTATCGAAGTTGTTAGGCGGTGGATTCCATTTGCGAAGAATGAACAGATATGCAGAGATCTAGGATGTGAATTCGTTAGTGTCTGAATTGTATCTGAGCAAATTAATAAATTTAATATGTGTGCATACCTGCTGACGGAGTCCAATCATGCTGACCGGTGCAGATAACGTTCCTTATTCAAGCGCACAGGTTCCCGCAGTGTAATTTGTTGTTCTATGGTGGCGCGACCTGTAAATTGAATCAAATATTTAAAGGGGTAACTTGCCGGTGTTGCCTGGTCGCTGTCCTGTTTTTGATGACGATGTTCGGAGAAGGAGAACCTGAAATAGGAATAAAATCATTGTTTAGTTGTGTTACTAAAGTTAGGATGTAACTAACCTCCCCCACTTACCAATGGTTAGGTTGCGAGTGTCCTAGATGGCGCCGCTGTCGGGGCTTTTTTCCTTCCGTCGCTATCTTGGTTTTTTTGATGGTTACAATGATGCTGCAATGAACACACATGGTTTTGGTCGGCTCCTAAAGGAAATAAAACAAATGGATGAATAAAATGGATTGGAATGTCAAATAAGGTCTGTACGTTTCTTCCCTCATGTTTTCCACGGCTCTAATGCTAGAGTCTAACATAGTAGCAGAGCATGGTTCTAGTTTTTTTGTGATGTTCGGCGAAAGCATAAAAACATGGTGGACAGTGGTGAGTGTTTTTGAACCCATTTTTCCCAATAATTAACGGCCGACACCATGGTTGGGGCAAATTCGAGACGTTAATTTTTGGCAGTTGGTGTTAGCAGTTCGTGTTTATAAGCAGCACAAGAACAAGAAATAAAACACACACCTTTATGACCCATTTTGTTTTCTTTTTTATTTTCTTTCAGGAGCCAGGGAACTGAACCACCACAACAAGAAGGTAATCACATGTGAACAGCTGAAGAAAAATGGTGACCGAGAACAACAAAAAACTCATGCCCCAACAGTGGCGCCACCTGGGCCATTCTAACTTCACTATTGTAAGTATAGGGGAAAGGTTAGTCCAGAATTCACCTTAATCATCTAATCAGTAATCAACTAATTAATCGTCCCTTTCCATTTCAGGTCTTCGTTGTGGACGTCATCATCGGAACAAGACGGCGACCAGATAAACACAGGTAAGATGCCGCTTTTTTTAGTAAATTAAATTAAGTTTAACAACCGGGTCGCACCACCCCATTACAACATTCTCCCCAATGGCAAGACCTCCCCGGGGTTTGGTCACAGAGGTACGGAGTCAACGCGGCTATCCTGCTGGCCGAGAGGGGATTCATGAGCAAGTCCGCAAAGTTGAACTTAGTTCCCACGAAGCAAATTTTAAACACCCCTTCCCGGAAATGGTACCTGATGAACCGAAGTTTCATCACGAAGTATTTGGTCACGTCATTCTCGACCTCGTTTCTTATCGCATGAATCACCGATTTGTTGTCGAGGAACAAGTTGTGTTCCTGGATGCCGTCAGGCAAGAAAGGATGCGCCTCCTCCAAGAACCTACACAACCAAAGTAGAACCTTCACAAGATCAACCGAGGCCATGATTTCGGCCTCCATGGTCGATTGAGCTATGATGGTCTGACGCGAAGATCTCCAGCACACCGGGGAATAGCCAATCATCACTAATATCCCCAGGACCGAGCGACTCATATTCACTTCGGACCCCCAGAATGCGTTAGTGAACGCCCGGACCTTAACATCATGACTTAAAGAGAGCTAAACCTTTATTTTTAGTCTGTCGTAAGTAGTTGACTAAGTTCTCCACCTGATGCCAGGCCTGTAAAGATGGCGAACTACTAAACTTCGCTAAAGTATTAACGGCGACCAAGATGTCCGGTCGCGTAATCCTGGCTACGTATAGCAATAAGCTTATAACACTCCGATATGGATACCGAATTACCTCCTCCTCGCTACTCATAAATTCACGAGAAAAGACCGTTCCTACTCAAAGAGGCTTCTTAACATGTCGCGTAGGGATCATGTCTAGTTTCAGGCTGATGGCGTCAATATACCGCTCCTGGTCCATGATGATATTCCCGTCATCGTCCTGTCGGAAGTTAATGCCCAGGAAAGTCATCACTAATCATAGATCTTTGAAATCATATACCCAAGACAGTTTAGCAATGACCTCGTCAATTGCTTTGTCATCCTTTCCCAGGACTAACAAGTCGTCTACGTACACTATGACCAGGGCATCCCACCATAGCCGATAAATGCATTCGACACTGTCGAACGGTATGAAGTCCTGCCATTGCAGTTCCTCGTGCATGGTTCCCCACCAGCATCTTTATGCTTGGTGTAAGCCATACAAAGACTTATTCAGGTGTCAGACACATCCGTCTGTTCGGGTCGCCCGTGGTGGAGGTTCTATCAGTGTAGGTTTATGAAGCGTGCCATACAGAAAGGCGCACTTGACGTCGAGGTGGCAATGCAGCCAATTCCCGAACACAACAAGCAGAAGGAATACGACACAGACGAGCATGAAGTTAATCACGGGATTGTACACATCCGTGAAGTTTAAACCCTTCTGTTGCTGAAACCCTTAAGCAACAAGATGGGCCCTGTCTCTCACCACGACGCCCTTCGAGTCCCGCTTAAGGGAAAACACTCACTTGCATCTAAGGACCTTAAGTCCCTGCTGAGGTGGTATGGACTTGTAGACCTTGCGCTGTTTAAGGACATGCAACTCGTCCTATATAGCTTCAAGCCATTTATCGGCATAAGGGACCGAAATCGCATTGCTAAACGTCGTTGGATCAGAATCCACGACGTTCACCTCAGCCTCACTTCTAGTGCCTGAGTATACAGGAACCCGCTCGTCCGGAGCTTTGGATTCCTTTGGCCGATCCTCAGTCTCCTCGTCTGTCGGGCCAATTTCAAACTCCTCCTGAAAAGTGTTATGTGGGGAGAAGTCAAGAGGGGTATTCTTAAGGTAGGTGAAGGTGTGGAGATATTCTGCCTAAAACTTTTGCCCAAACCGGAGTCGCGTAGCATGACTCTGATAGCTTGAACGGCCGTTTAATTGAACCGTTCAGCCACCCCATTCATATGTAGAGAGTAGACATTCGTGCG
>JAQGAE010005054.1:0-11780 GCA_034696685.1 Julus scandinavius | reverse complement strand
GTTGCCAATGGACAGCACATTGAACATCTGATGTAATGCTAGGGCATAGACACGACTTCCTTACAGAAGCTGCTGTATTACTGCCTCTGTCACAATGTATCACTAATTCACTCTTACAATGTATGTGGTGCGTCAGACACCGCATCTTGCCAACTATCAATACTGCATTTTTTTTTCTAGGTGTCAGATGACCACAAACGGATTTGGCCATATCTTTGTGACCTCTTAACGGATTTGCATGTTTTTTGGTTTGTTGCGACCATGGATGAATTCCCTACAAGTTTCTTTTTGACTTCCTTCGCGTTGGTTAGATACGTACGGAGATAGTATCAAGATGACCTTGATGGAACATGTCAAGGTCATCGATTCCAGTGTGTCCAAATGGCGCCTTAGCCACTCTGTACAACTACTTGGGTTGCATTTCACACAGGAACCCTGGATAACATTTATGGCTGCTGGTTTCTTGTTAATGAATCACCCTGTCTAAACACAATGGCATATTAAAAGCAGCAAAAAACCAATCAAGGGGTCCGTAGCGACGGCAAAAAGTAATACGCACCTTACGGCGAGTCAGAAAACACGTGGTCGGCGGCGACGGAACGCGTTTTCAGAAAGCGAAAAAAGGCCGAAATAATCCGAATTTCGAGGTTACTATTTTACTGAGTATTGCTACTATGTAGCCGAAAAAAGTAGCATTGAGATTTCAGCAAAAAAAGGATCAGGGAGACCGCAACTATCTTCTGAAATGCGGTCCGCATCCTACGCCGATCGGCGAAAACACGTTGTCAGTGGCGACGGGACGTGTTTTCATAAAACCAAAAATGGCAGAAGAATTGGAATTTGTTGTCTAAAATTCCAACAAGTATAGTCACCATGTAGCAGAACAAGGTGGCGTTGAGGATTTGGCAAAAAAAAATTAAACACTGGGTCCCCAACAAGCATCGGAATTGTGGTCCGGGTCTTACGGCGATTGGCAAACACGTGGTCGGCGGCAACTGGCGCGTTTTTGGTGGGCGAAAAACCACAAAACGACTTGCAATTTTTTCATTAAAATTTCACCGAGTGTACTTACGATAGTGGAGATCAAGAATCCGTCGTTAGATTTAGGGAACCATTGCTGGGGGTCCAGGATGGTTTGACGAAAAACATGTTGGCAGAAAAATATAACTGAAAATGTATTTCAGTTATCTCCTAAAATGGCAAATTCTTGCAGGTTAAAGGACTATAGACTTCTTTGCTGCATAAATGAATTTGGATTGCAATATGCAGCCCAAATCCAGAATCAGCCAAATTTCAGCAAACCAAGTAGGACTACTGGTGAAGGTGAAGGTATCCACAGGAGGAGGTAAGAGGCACATCCTCTCTCTCTGAAGGCTGGAGTAGATAGTTGTAGATAGGGACAGTGGAAATCTTGTTAATCCATTCATGCACGTCACTAATTAGATGACAAGGCATTTGGCTATTTAAAGAGCTCTTAAAAACGAGCTATCCCCGAACTCCGGGTAGGGTCACCTTACATGCAGCGGACACTGACCAGGCGCCTGCAAGGTAAATAATAAACACTAAACCCTAAAAACTCCGACTAATGCTGGGCTGACTTGTTAAACCACATATATTTTAACTGTGAACCTAATTGTTAGAGGACAGAACCACCCAACCTTTTCAAGAAAGATGCCCAATAATCCTAACATTTTCTCATTCGTAGGGCACCACCATCCATGAGCTGACACAACAAATTCATAAAATGTAAACACTTTATCTGACCATTTACTCTTTAAACAATCGCGCATTGGAAAGACATCATAGTATTCAACCTTGGACCTTGCGTGTGCCATTATAGTTTTTGGTGTTTCACAAGGTACTGTGACATCGATCACCATCACCTGCAACTCATCGTAATGATGAATCACAAGATCTGGTTTCTGAAGTCTCGCAGCAGTCTAAAGGCAATGTACGTATAACACCTTATGTCCCTCCTTTAAAGCCAGACTTCCAAGAGCCACAACAATCCGATTGTGCAGGACAATACGTGGAGCATGCCCTAAAGGACATGCTTGAGAGATGTCGCTAAGAGTCTTTAATCTGCCACACCCTCCACGACACTCAGCGTCTTGTCTACAGGCCTTTGAAAAGGATGTGAGCATAGTAAATGCGTTCGTGATAAGTTTAACTTAATCAATAAATTGATTGCTGAGAATCCTATCCGAACGCATCCACCTAATCGACAGTTTTGACTTAGGCAATTCGGAGGGGCCTTTATCAGCAAAGCAAGCCTGCCATCTTACCTGCCAGTGATTCTTAATCGCACCTCTATCCAGAAGCAACGGATGTAACATTTTATTATAATATTTTCTCAGTTGGCCAACATAGTCCATTTCACTAATAGCGGCAATAGCTGGGTGGAGATCCCTTGCAAGCTTGTCTAGTTTTAAAAGTGACATTAATGGCACTTCAAGCAGAAGAGATGGCAGACCTAACAGAGATGATTTGACGGAGCATGGAAATACGCATCATTAATATAATGGAGGAGATGCAGCAATGATTTAAGTTTGTCTGATCTTAACATCCAAACGCCTCAGTAGTAACCTAGAGACTTGAAAGCGAGACAGTCTGAAGACAAGCTGAGGTATTATGGCTGTCTTTATCAAATCTAATTTATGGTGAGGCCAAAGAATGCATCGTGCTACCCTAAGAAGATTAGAGAGGCACTGCTGCAAACTAGGCATCACTCGACCTTTAGGTGAGAAATCACTTCCCAAGTACAGCATTGATTTTTAAGAAGTAATACAAGGGATCATTTCACCTGCAATTTCGAAAGTTGGTCGATTAAAATGAACTATCTTTTTCTCTCTGCCTCTAGGACTCAGGACCAAACTGGTGCATTTGGCAACGTTAATATTCAGACTTCTCCTTTGAAAAAAAGATTAAAACGAACTTTAGGAGGTGCTGCATTATCCCATCAGTATTCGTGTACAGAATAAGATTATCTGCATATGCAATAACTGGCAAATTTTCAAGGCCAACTGATTTACCAATATGCCCGGAAATAGTTCTTAATAACTCGTCTATGACAGAGTTGAAGAGAAAAGGGAATAGTGGATCCCCTTTCTTTACGCCTTTATGAATTGGCACATTATCCAATAATACAGGACCTCATTTGATGGTAGTAGTGACCTTACAATAGGAATCACGCAGATACTCGGTCATGATCGGGTGCATGTTCAAACCAGATAGTCGCCTCTGTACGGAATGATGAGATACGCTGTCAAATGCTTTAGAAATGTCCAAGGACAACACACACAGCGGAGTTCTTCTCCTTCCCGCATCCTTGATCAGGGAACTAAGAGTCTCAATAGATGTCGAGACTCTATCCAGTGGACGAAATGCTCTATGAGTTGGATGGAACAGGTACCCTACCGAAAGTCTTGCTGCCAACACTGCATGGAACACACGTTGTATGATAGAGGAGATAGTATGTGGACGCCAATTTGTGGCCTTTGTCAAATTGCCTTTCTTGGGGAACATGACGGAACTTGAACGCCGAAAATCGTCTGGGGTACCACTATGATAGAGCATCATATCGCTCAACAGATTTTCAATGGATGGCGTAAGTGCACAGGACACTGCAAGAGCCGCAGTGCTTTACAGGAACAACGTCCATATCTCCGGGCAAGCCAATTCCATGGAGTCCGTCCTTTACAAAGAAAAAAAAACTCTTCCAGTGACTCACGCCAACGGTCTCCGTGTTCATTTGCGTTACTGCCACGGGTCTCGCTGCCTGGCAAAAGTCGGGTTAGGCGAGACCGACTTCTGTGACCTGGTTCAGGAATATTAACCTGATTTCCTTTCTGTCTTTAACGGGCACCAAAAGAATTCCCGCAATGTCCGAACAGAATTTTTAAATTCCTTACGGCAGACTGACCCATGTTCAACTGCTGTTCACACGGTACCCTTCTTCACTTCGGTCCTCAAGGGTCTCACTTGAGTATATGCTACTACCACCAAGATCTGCGCCGGCAGTGGCTTCAGGAAGGCTCATGCCAGACACCTTTAACGCACACCGCTGCGCACCTCCTGCTCGCCGGGGCAACAGAGCCAACCACCGACAGCCGGGTATAGGCTCAAAGCTAGTGCGCCCGGCATTTTTAGAGCTAGTTGCTTTGGCAAGTGAGTTATTACACACTCCTTAGTGGATTCCGTCTTCCATGGCCACCGTCTAGCTGTCTATAGCTCTGACGAGCTTCCGCATCGGGCGCCTTAACCTGGCGTTTGGTTTATCTCACAGCGCCAGTTCTGCTTACCAAAAGTAGCCCACTGGTCACTTGCATTCTCAAGTGTGCTGGATTTCAGTTTTTAGCAAACTGAACTTCTCACCTATTGAAAGTTTGAGAAAAGGTTGAAATCGTTTCGACCCCAAGGCCTCTAATCATTCGCTTTACTGGATGAGACTGCATAAGAGCGACAGCAATCCTAAGGACAACTTCGGAGGAAACCAGCTACTAGATGGTTCGATTAGTCTTTTGCCCCTATACCCAGGTCCGACTATCGATTTACACGTCAGAATCGCTGCGGACTTCCACCAGAGTTTCCTCTGGCCTTGTCCTGCCCAGGCATAGTTCACCATCTTTCGGGTACCAACGTGTATGCTCTAGCTCCGCCCGGCTGGCAAAGCAGTCGTTGGACGGGCCGGCAGTGCACTCGACGAAACAGTCGCTAGGATCTTGCCTAGGCTGCACGAGGCCGCCTTTACTCTAATTGCTTAATAACAGGGGTTTAAGCCCAAAGACTCGCATACATGTTAAACTCTATGGTCCATGTTTCAAGACGGGTCTAGTGGGATGCCGACCTACTCACCGCTAACCCCCGTTACTCCTTCAAAGGGCCTGCACCTTCGCTTCCAGCAACTCAGAGATCCTGTAGAAATATTACAGCAGGGTCTAACATATTTCCGGCCCGAGCCACTCGGTCGGACTCTGTCCACCTGAGCACTGCCAGTGCGGGGTACGATAGTGGAAGCGCGGTTTGAGACTGGCGCGTACTCACAAAGCCTCGGTTAGAGTGAGAGAATTCACTATGTGGCCTGGCCAAACAAGCGGGCGCGGTCGCCGACACAGAACGCTGGCTCTTATCGCCCGGACAGCTACTAATTAGCTTAGTTAATAATCTCCTGCATTCAACTTCCGACCGGTTGCGGTGTCCTACTAGGAAGTGGGTTTATATCGGAAAATGTGACCGTCGCAGGAGTCGCTCTCGGCTTGCACGGCTACAAGACAAAGCTAGAATACCTGAGAGGCTCGCCGGGCACCAACGCAACAGGTTAAATCCCTTCCCAACCTTTCGACCTTCGAGGCCCCACCCGTTTACCTCTGGAAAGTTTCACGCACTCTTGAACTCTCTCTTCAAAGTTCTTTGCAACTTTCAATCACGGTACTTGTTTGCTATTGGTCTCGTGGTAAATATTTAGCCTTAGATAGAGTTTACCACCCACTTAGGGTTGCACCCGACTCCTGGGACGAAATCTGAAAGGCAAGAAAGGATAGCTGGGCCAAACAGGCCTTGCATACTCCACGGACCATGGCCCCGGTTAAGGGGGACTTGGACGCCGAGCTCCTCGCTAGAACAAACCTTCCCTTACACCACATTGCAACCCGCCGTGACAGCGGGAGCTTCGGTTCTGGGCTGCTCATTTTTTCACTTGCAGTTACTCAGAGAATCCTTGTTAGTTTCTTTTCCTCCGCTTACTAATATGCTTAAATTCAGCGTGTGTTCACGACTGATCTGAGGTCGAAATTAAACGTTGCACAAAGCACAATCAGGGAATTTTGGTCTGGCGGTGACACTGCAGGCCCGCCGAGCGCCACAAATCCGCCACCGAGCACGAGCCGGGAACATCCCGCGAGGGACCTGCCGGCGCGGCAACGCGGTTTTAGATAACCTGCCCGAATGAACGAACAGACCGTTAACGACAAGAGCTCTTAACCTCGAGAACAGGTTCGCACGCGACCGCATTCCCGATCCGACTCATGTTTGCACGATGCTGCGCAATGCGACCTGGGCGGCGAGGCCAGCATCCTTTACTTCCGCCGTTGAGCGGGAGGAAGAGCAACCAGGCCGCCGGGCGGCTGCACGGCGATATCGACGCGCATCGCAAAGCGCGAAATCTGCATCTGAGGGCACGGATCCTGCTGAAGGTCCGACGCCCCGAGACCGGCAGCGCTTCCGTGGGGATCACGAGAGCCACACGCGTAAGCACGGAAAACCGAAAGAATTTTATTTATCTCGACCCTTAGACAGATGTAGCCCCAGTATAAATCTGGGGCCGCAATGTGCGTTCAAAGTGTCGATGTTTAATGTGACCTGCAATTCACATTATTTCACGCAGTTGGCTGTTGTTTTTCTTTTCGTTGCACTAGCATTATTTTTAACCTTTCGTTTAAACAAATTAATTATATCTATATTTATATTTATTTATAGTATATTTATATTGGTGTTTGTACTTACCTTTAGTCTTTCGTGATGAGAGGTCATCCCTGGACTTGGTTTTTCCATCTCGTATCTGTAAGAGAAATGATTAATCAGAATTGCAAATTATAAAGATGAGATGGTGACTGGATATTGATAAGTACATATTGTGATCAGAGAACTCACCTGAGATTTCGAAGAGTTCTAGGCATGTGGTCTGGTATCATGAGTTTGGTCGGCCATCTTGTTTTTCTAAAATCTGGCCTGTCCCTCTCTCAAAGGCCACTGACCCGTTTGGGTGTATGGCCCCTCGTCACATGGTGAAAATTGGATTCAGTCATTCATTAACACAGTGTGATTTGCACAATGGAGTATTACCCTGTTTGGAAGTTTAAAACACTAAAGTTTAATTAAAAAGAATGTACTTACACCAATGGATTTGGACTCCGGTGTGGTTTTTCCATCCGAATTGTGAGGTCCCTGCAACTAGAGAAAAAATCCTCTTTAAAGATCAACATTGGCTGCGTTCTTTATCAACCCACGAGCCGAGTGATCCACTGCCTAAAGTTGTTAAAAGTTTGGCATGTCGGATTTCTCTGAGGTACTTTTTTTGGTCGCCCAACGGCGACCAGCGTGTTAAAACAAGATATGGACGAACAATACTGTTCCCTCGAAACGGCCAGAGAGCAACGGCGCCCGCCCCCTCGCGTCGAAGTGGCCGGATCGGTTTTCCCGGAAGGATCCGGGGACAACATCGCGACCATGCCGACGAAGAGGGCTTTGGGGTCAACAGCCGCAAGTGGCATGCACAAGACACACGTAACGGAAGGATGCCACAGTCACGAGGCAACCAACCGGCTTACGAGCTCTGGACCAATCAGGGGGTCCACCTCCGGACGACACGAGGGCGTCCGGGAGTGTGCGGCAGACAGATGCAAGATTCACGTGTTGCTCCTGTGAGGGAGGCACGCCAGTTCCGTTTTCACGGCAAAGCCAGGGAACCCGTGATCGATCTTGCTATAGGGATGGCAAGTGGGCGTTCTAGTGCGTTGCAGGCGTCTACTAGCTCCTAAGTCATGGTGCCTCCAGTCCCGCGACCTAGGTCGTTTGTGTACGCCGCCAACGGCATTCCTGCCAGTCCGGCAAATTACGTCCTGACCAAGAAGCTGGCCGAACGTGACCAGAGAGTGTCGTACCAGACTGTAGATGGCTCGGATGTACGTGAGTACATCGCAGCACTACATTCTTTTTTGGGGCACCGTGCGATCGTGTCTGCAGGTCATCTGGACGACAGGTACACGCATGTGAACATTAAGACACGTGCTGATGTGGCACGCCTGGTTGGGGCTGTGCTGACCACCAGGGGTAACGAAGTAGTCGGTTTTACGTCTACTTCTACGCCTGAGCGCCTCATCCTGACACGTGTAGTGCCGGAGATTTCCAAACTCCAGTTGATTGAGGCACTGTCGGTGTACTTGACGGTTGAGTCACCGATTCAGCATCAGTACGTGTCTAGAGAAAATGAGGTCTTGTCTTTCTGGCGGACCGTGTTTGTCATGGTTAAGACAGGAATGACCCTACCACGGTTCCTCACTATTAAGGATGGGCAATACACCCACTTAGTGGCCGTCCAGCAGGGCATTGTAAAATGCTATTTCTGCGGTACTGCTGGGCATATTGCCCGGAATTGCCCCACCTCCACGGAGACCTCTACTCCTGGGTCGGTGGTGCAGACGCCTCATGCCAGCCAGGTGGAGTTTATTCAACTGGCTCCAGCTTCTCCGACTGCCACACCATCGCAAGCATCCGTGTCCTCTCCTTCTGTCTTCCCGGTATGGGGTTGTCACCAAGGGCTGCTCGTTGCTCTGCTACTGGAGACGTGGTTGCTCTCACCCAGGAGCTTATTTCCTGGAGGGTGCAGCTGGTGTGGAAGGTATTGCCGAAGTTCATGCCTTTTCCGTTCTACCACACTTCGAGACAGAGGACGTTGGGGCCCTTCTCCCAGGGACTGTCCGTTTCCACGGGAATGGAGGTCGGGGAGAAGAAGAAGAAGCGGAAACGTCGATCCCCTACACCGAGTTCCTGAGGGGCAGCGGCGCCGGAACATGCGGCAAAAGCCAAAAAAGGCGACGGTAATGTGGCATCGATGTCGGAAGGGCCTGCCGATGAGGCAGAGTCAGTCTCTCGCCCTTGCTTTATATCCTTGCGCTGGAACCTCTCCTCAAGTGTTTCTGCCATTCTCCAAGACTGTTGCTTGGGGTCTCTAAGTCAGCTAACGGTCATTGTCATGGCATATTCTGATGACATTGCTTTGTTTCTTCGCCCTAACAGGGACATTGCCTGATTCCTAGAGATCTTCGCTCGTTTTGCTGCAATCAGCAGAGCCTCTATCAATCGGGCGAAGTCTTAGATTTATCCGTTATCGGAGGTAACTCGGCGAGAGTGTCTACACCTCCGATACCAGTGCGCTGATGAAAGAAGGTTTTTTGAAGTCCACCTAGGGACCCGCCAGTCTGAACTTCCTAACTGGGACTGCTTGGTGGAGCAGTTTCAGGTCTTCCAGGGTCAATAGGCTAAGTCTGCCGCTACACTGTCTATTTTCGAGCATGCACTTTTGGTGGCTGGCTCTCTTGGCCCTCTTGGAGTACTTAGAGCCTCCTGAAAAATGGTTGTACCGATTTTCGACTCAGTTACGAGTCTGGGTCAACTATAAACACCGTTGGCCGTGCCGCTCTCTCTTCCCTTCCCCTTGCTCTTGTGGGGGACTCGGTTTTTTAGATTTACCACTATGGAAGAAAGTGTTAAGCATTTGAGAGACTCTCTGCACTTTAGTATGCCGGGAAATTGATGATGTCTAATACCGGCTTGTGTACTTATTAGTTTCTGAGACCCTGCACAGGGCGGAAGGGGCAAACCCCATGTTTAGTAAGATCTCACAGCAACATATGCGGGGTTTGCCTGCATCCATCGCTGCCATGTGCAGAATATACCGCCGATTCTTGCATGTTTAGCTTTGCATTACGTCGCGTGACATGCTTGGGTCGGTGAGGATTCGGGACTATCTAGCATTGCCCGGTTCGTTCCTGAATGCGCTTTACAACCTAGGTATCTCTGTCTTCCGAGAATTTGTCTTGCGCCTAACTAGGCCTTTTTCTCCTGCCTTTGGCGGCTTTTTCAGCAAGTTCATCAGACTTGGGCCAAGTCTTCAGAGCGAGAAGGCCCAAAGGGGGTATATTTGCTGTTCGGAGACCTAAGTCATTAACATTGACTTTTTTGACCAGTCTGCATCCCTCCGGGAGTTGCAGTCCGCTTTTGCGAAGCTAAGAGTTAGGGTGGCCACTGAAACTTTTCCTGAGTTCCAGAATTCTTTTACCATCGTGTTTTTATAAACGCGCCTGGCGCTTTCGGCATTCAGCGGCTATGACTCCCAGGTTCCTTCATGTCATCGGTCAGCAGAGAGATGCAGCATGTCCCATCTGCCAGGCTCCTAAAGCTGGTGAGCAGCACTACATGACAACTTGCTCGTTCGCTGCTACAGTGCGTGACTTTCTCCGGGAGCTCTGCGTTAGTGCTGGGATCACTCAACTGGTTAACGACATCTTCCCATATGGAAAAATGATATGTGAAGCATATACTATCAATATATGTATATATATGCAAAATACATGTTTCATATAATTATGTCAAAGTGGAATATATTGCAAATATATGTCAATCTATTATCCATATATTAGATTAGGCCAATTTTGGTATATTTTCCAGTTATTGGTAATGTATTTGAAACATATTTATCGCATATCATTTTTCCATATGGGTTAATGCAGGGGGTGTTAAGCTGTCGAAAGCCTGTGCATGTGGCAATGTCTGATGTTGTGACTGTTTGCTTGGCAACCATTCAGGATCAGCTCTACGCCGCCTGAAACAACAGCACGGGTCGAGGGGTCAGGCTTATTTGAAAGCGCGTCTACTACCTGTGCAGAGCTGAGCTGCATTTTATGCTCAGAGGAATCAGGAGGGGATTTTTGCGCTGCATTAAGCGCCGTTGACTTCTGCCCTTAGAGGCTTATACGCGTTCGGGTAAGAGGTTTTCTCTTATTCGGACGTGTGTAGCTGAGGCACAGGCCTCCATTTGTTGGGCTATGCTGTACCTGTAAGGGTGCGGCATGCTATTCTTTGAATAATTGTTGGTTGTCACCGTGTAGGTGCCTGGTCCATGGGTGCATTAGGTGGCTTGCATTGGGGGCAGCAAAGACACAGCCGTACAGACAAGAGTGTGCTGCCGGTGTCTTCGTGTTTTTAGCACTATTAGTTCGTGTGTGTAAAGTTGCATCCAGGGCCCTTGTTCCTAGCTCATATTTTCACCTACGGAAACCTTGTTACGACTTTTACTTCCTCTAAATTGCCAAGTTCGGTCATCTTTACAATACGACCAGCACGACACCACGAGAGCATCTCGCCGGGCCCAAGTCCAAAGACCTTACTAAATCATTCAATCGGTAGTAGCGACAGGAGGTGTGTACAAAGGGCAGGGACGTATTCAACGCATGCTTATGACTCGCACTTACTGGGAATTCCTCGTTCGTGGGCAAAAATTTTAAGCCCCAGTCCCTATCACGAAGAAGGTTTAATGGATTACCCTGTCCTTCCAGACGGAGCAAACACGTTGATTCTTTCAGTGTAGAGCGCGTGCGGCCACGGACATCTAAGGGCATCACAGGCCTGTTATTGCTCAATCTCGTGCGGCTAATATCCAAAAAACATTAAAATAGAACTGAGGTCCTGTTCCATCATTTCATGCTGTACTATACAGGCGGATAACGCCTGCTTTGAGCACTCTAATTTTTTCAAAGTAAACGTGCCGGCCACCTGCCACTCCTGGTTAAGTGCATAGCGGGAGAGGCCAGCTATTTAGGTTTCAGGATGGGCAGTAAACCACCAATAAGGTGGACCACCCGCTCAAAACTGATATCCAACTACGAGCTTTTTAGCCGCAACAACTTTATATATACGCTATTGGAACTGGAATTACTGCGGCTGCTGGCACCAGACTTGCCCTCCAATAGATCTTCGTTAAGGAATTTAAAGTATTCTCATTTCAATTACGGGCCCTCGTAAGAGTCCCGCAGTGTTACTTTTCGTCACTACCTTTCCGTGCTTGGAGTGGGTAATTTACGTGCTTTGCTGCCTTCCTTGGATGTGGTAGCTGTTTCTCAGGATCCCTTTCCGGAATCGAACCCTGATTCCCAGTTACCCGTTACAACCATGGTAGGCAAGTAACCTACCATCGACAGTTGATAAGGCAGACATTTGAAAGATAC